>SMSR01011675.1:97957-154275 GCA_019453355.1 Ceratina japonica | reverse complement strand
TCGTTCCCCTCCGTTTTTTATGCTCAGAACAAAATTTTGGCATTCTGGTTAGACATGTTAAAGTATGGCAACGGGTTAAACGACAGAGAATTTAAACCACTGATTTTTATAGGACTTGGAAAAACCAAATTCTTGTTCTGTGCTTTTTCCTTTTACATTTGATCATTCTCCGGAGACGAGCTTTATGAAGATGTGAAGGTTCCGAAAATACCGAGCAAACTTTTACGCTTAACGGTTGATCACGTCGCGGTTGAAGATCGTGCTTAATTTATCGGTCGCGCGAACGAATTGGCGTTAGTCGGACCGCGCTATAAATACCGTGACGTTAATGTGACAGCTAATGCGTTCTAATAGAAAAGCTCTAATAACGAGACGACGTATGAGAAACGCGATTAAGCCGCGTCTGCCCATTTATTTATAAGACTGTTTCTACATTTTTACTGGAAGCCCGTGGAGCGACATTAAACATTCACGCTCGTCCGATCGGCGAAGCTCGGGCCTGCCTCATGCCGGGCCTTTGAGTAATTGAGATGTTCGCAAGGATAATTAGAGCCATCGAGAGTCGTATTAAATGAATCAGCGAAGGGGAACTCTTTCGCGGCTTTGAGACAGTTAAATGGACATTATGTTCCGAGAAAATAATTGGAGCCAATCGGTCGTGCATAAGCGAAATGAAGAAATAGCAATTGAATGATTTTACACGTGCAGCCCTGTTCGCGCCTGTATATAATCGTCATGAGACTGGTTTCTCGCGAACGCGAGTCAAGCATTCAGGGAGCCGCGATGACTCGCTTTTGTGTAACGCTAAAGAATTAAAAGAGCGTGCAGTTTTGCATCCGCGAACAACGAAAGACGACGAGTACGACAATGCGAACGTTTCCGCTCTCTGGCAACGGCAATTGTTCGCGGAATAATGTCCCGCGCCGGTAAGATACAAAGAAAAACTGGTATCCGCGCTCGATTCCGCGTAATAGCCAAGGTAAACGCGCGGAGCTTGCAAAAAGCACGAAAAACGGATTGCCGCTGGTCGATAATCGACGCTCTTCTGAGTACAGTCCCTCCAACTAATCGATTTTCCTCTACCTGATCCAGAAATCACTCATAGATAAGAATAGTGTAGATATAGTGTATCAATGATTTCATTTAATTATCTAGTTGAAATAATTGAAGGAATTTATGCTATTGTACATGTACGAAATGAATCTAATTAATTTTTAGAATATATTTCTTCGGATAGGCTGTATGGCACGTGTCTTTAAACACCGGAAACTGCAGTGAACATCTTCCCTCGTACGCGGTTTTTTCGCCGTCGCAGATCAAAGCGATCTTCTCGTTTGACAGGCTGTCGACAAAAGAAAAAGACACTCGCCCGAGTTTCAAATAGAAAATGTACCCACACAAATTATTCGTGCACGTTTTTGTCCCGCGCTCGCTTCATGCTTCGTTCTTTATTTCGCCGAAAGAAAGCTTTCACGTGGATGTGTTTCCTCTTCGCGCGTCATCGAACCCGTTTGCCTTCGGAACAGCCGATGAATCGTTGCACCCGGAGCAAAATGAAAACGTGCAATCACGTCGTACTTGGCTACATTAATTCATCCCTTATCAGAGAGTTTTCCCGGTTCGGATCGTTTTAATAGAGAAAAATTGGAGCTGGTTTAATTATTAATAAAATACTGGGGGCGACGGTGGCGGTTTGAATAGGTTTTAGAGTTGACACGCAGTGTATTGCGTTTGTTCGCGGGGAACAAGAGCGAGTAGGCCGCGGAGGCTTATGAATCATCGGGCGAAACGAATTTCACGCCGACGCGATGCTCCGCGGCGCAGGGCCGAAAAAATTTATCCGCTGGATATGGAAATGACTCGCCGGAGAGGTACGGTAGTAGGGCTTTGGGGAAAATTTATCGGAATAGAGTCCGCGGACGCGAGGAAAATTTCTTTTCGCTCGACTAGCAATTCCTTCCTCCCCGGGAACTTCATTCGCGTCCGGATTTTAACATCCCGCCCCTGATTGAGGAATTATTAACTCTGTTTGCTTGACTTATTAATGGGAACGTTGCGGCATCAAGAAAATTGGATTTTTGGCCACGAAATTAATTGTATCGTGAAATACTTTGGCGAATTCAATTTCCCATTTCTCATACATTATTCAAATTCAGGATCAAAGATTGCACGTAAAGAGAACCGTGTAAAATATAGGGAGAAATGATTAACTGGGGGGATTAAATTCTGAAATGGTATTATGAAAATTAACGACGCTATTATTGAAGAGCATCGATATTTCATTATCAGTTTTATGATATATTTAGTTATCTTGGACGCGAACATTGAATAATTTCCATAACATTAATAGGACACTGATTGCAAACTGATATCTTCAATATTATATCTATTCTCGCCACTATTTCCCCGTCCGTTCAATAATTCGTTGTCGAACGTTCCAGTCAGTCTATTTTCAAGAAAGAATTTCCATTTAGAAGTTCTAAGATTGAACTAGTGTCCATTTGAAAAATTCACTTAACAGAATTATCTAAACGAAATGAGAACTAGAATCACTCCCAAGCCGCGCGGTTAGCCAAGAATATTCATATCGATCAGCCGAGCCGCTGCGGAATGAACGGTGGCGACTATAAGCCTCGGTAAAACGCGAGGGTGCACGCGCTCAAACATTCGCCGGAATTACGAATTTCGCTTGGTATCCGCGGAGGAAGCGGCTGCTGACAACGCGATTCACGGCAGTTCCATGAAAGTAGAGGCGGTGAAAGGAAAGATTGGAGAGCGGCGGGACTCGCGGATCTCGGCGTTCAAAGAGCGAGAGGCAGCGAGGAAACGGGGAGTTCATGATGCCGCGTTGGACGATTCGTTGACGCAGGGCAGAGAATAAGTCTCGTCGTCGTCGTCACGCTGTCTGACAACCGCGCGCCGCTACTACTTCTACTGCCTGGCCTCCTCGAATGACCGATACGCACTGTTTCGTTTCGCAGCATCGCGTGAAAAATCGCACGACTATAAGCCGCCACCGAATTGACGTTGCAAACATCGTTGACAATTTCCAGAGAGTTGAATTAACCCTTTGGGTACGGATTTATTTGAGAAAATATTTGCATGTGGAACGGATATAATTTTTGGTTGCTTGGAGTTGTATGTAAAAGCAGTACATTTTACGTAAGAATTTATTTATTTCTAAAATATTGGTGACATATGTAGTATTAAGATGTCTTCAAGTAATTGGAATTGCAAAACAAAAATAAATTAATATGCTTATAACAGACACAAGTGAATGACGTGTCTCAGACGTCAAATGTACCCAAGGGGTTAACATTAAAGAGTTAAACTATTCCAGAGGAAGAAATAAATAGAAATATTTCGTGATTTTTTATCAGCCGCCATTTTTATATGTATCACCTTCAAAACATTATTTTATATAATTCATTACACGTACAATAAAACCACTATTTTGTAATTTCGATTTATTTCACAGTTCTGCTGAAAAAAAATCACAAAATATCCTGGAGTGGTCTAACCTCTTAGAGAAATTTGAGTTAATTGTCAGTCATTCTCTGTTCATCGCGGATAATTAAAAAAAACAATCGCGTTTCCCTTATTGATGAAAATGACTCTTCTAATTACCGGCAGGATAATTATTCCTCGGAAGGATTACGAGTGTCTCCTTGAAAATCCGCGGCCTCTGTGGTAAAAAATCTCGTCTCGCACCAGTGAACCGTCACCAGCGATTGCGCGTAAACAGCGTTATTGCGTGGAGGCTTGATACACGCGCTAAACAATAATCGAACGTCAATTATCTGATTGGTGACGTTCCTCCTTCAGTATACATCGGGGCGCAGCCACCGCGGAACAGATCCGTTTTATCGATCCTTGATAGGTCCGTCACTCATTTCGGTAATGCACGTTTTCGTTAATTAAATTAATTCATCTTCTAATTACGCAACCGAACTTTCGGTGTACCGATACGAAGTGCACACAGTTCGTAAAACTGCGCCGCTACTTCCATTTACTTCAGACTTGTTTAATGTAATTGCCGCGAATCGTACAGAGGAACAAGAGCACTAAATAATAATCGTCTAATTAATTAACGGAATATCTATACACGGCCTTTCTATAATCTATACATTATTCATTAATTTCCGTTGGCACGCGTATTTTGCGCCCGCCTCGTTCATTGTCCGTGTACCGATATTCACATCGATTCCATTGCACAGTTTTCAATAGCGTTTTCGCCGGGATTAACATTTAAAATCGAGTTTCCATTTCGAGGGACGCGAGCCGTTCCGTATGCGTGGCCGATTTGTCCCGCAATTTCCGTAAGTTCGCGAGCCGGGCAAAAAACCCGTTCGAGCTGCCTTTTTCGCAATCGATTCGTTTCGGGCTCGCGATCCGGCAGCCTTCGAACGAACGGGCCGGCCCGGTTTCTAGAGCGACGCGAGCACCGATTCAAATCGGTCCTTCCTCGCGTCATAGATCCCGATCGGTCACGTGAAATCGTTGTTCCTCCCGGAGAAAAAAAAACCCATCCATTCTCCTCGCCGATTCTCCGACTGGCCTCTCCGCTACCCCGGTTTATTAAGAGGAAACATTTAATTACGGAAGCCCCGTTCGAAAGAGGAGCAAACACTTGTCCGACCATCGCCCGATTAGTTTTCCATACGCGGAACTGATGGATTTTCCCTGTTCCTCCAAGTGCAAGAATCGCCCTTTGGGCATTTTTTGTTTGACGTCCTGAAGTACTTATATTGTGGATTTAATTATTTTGTGGATACATCGGGCAGTATGTCTGTATATACTCAGGAATGTCGGATATAATTTTTCCACTCTCATGGCGCTGTATGATCCGAATGTTTATATCTATACTTCCCATTGGCTTTATATTTACGGTGAATCGTAAAGCTTGACACAGCGGCGTCGAGAAATCCTATTCATGCACAAAAGGCGAAGAGCCGTGGTGTATGACGGCCACCAAAAATTGCAGTCGTTCGTCAAAATTTCGTTGCGCTCCGCTTACACCTGAGCCATAGATCCGCGTCGGCGCCGAAGTTAATAGACAAAGGGAAAAAACATAAATTGTCCCCGGGCGTTTCAATGGCCGTGAAAAAAAATCAAATGTCGAAGGAATATAAACCGATTTATGCGCGACGGGAGGGAGGAGCATTTCTATAAAAGTTCGTAGGATCCGCGGAGGTTAAATATCACTCGGGTTATTCATTTCGGTCCCTCTACTTAGTTAGTCGACGCTCCTGTTTTTCACCATCGACTACAAAAGATTGATTGATTTATAATCCCGCTGTTTTCGATGGGGGAGAGTCATTGTGCCCGATGCTAATTCCATTTTCTTGGGTCATACCGTATAATTCGCGCCCGGCTGTCGATCATCCTTCGGTTATACCAAATAAAATTCCGAGAAAAATATCGCATACCGAAAATTTGTTCTAATCCATGAAGTGCTTCGGTCTTAATCAAATTTTATTAGATTACTCGATATTTAATCATCGTGAAGTACTTTTTATTAGGAATACAGATTCTCGGGAATTTTTTAATTGGTTCAAATATCAATCTAGATTTGTTAACCTAAATTAGTGTAGATTGAAACATTAGAACTACGTATTCCGTGAACAAATTAAATTATATAACGATGTGCTAAGGTGCGCGAACGATTTCACCGCGCTTCCGCTTTTTACCACGAGAACCTTGAAGAATTCAACGCATGATGCCGCGATTTATCGGAGGACACGTCGGTTTAATAGATTTTTTTTCTAAACGGGGAATTCAGGCTCGTGCACATGAAAATGTGATTCACTCGGTTAAATTAGGGCTTACTTAATAAAGTAAAATAGCAAAATTTGCGAGATCCTCGTTTTCGGATGTATCATTTTAATATCTCGTCGTAGCGTAGCGAAGGACTTCTGTTTCTCATATTAAAGGCCGCTGGCCTGAAAAGGAAGAAGAAGAGCGGACGAAAGCTTCTTCCAGCCATCGCGACGGCGTCCAGTTTTTGCAGCTTTTAGAACGCAAAAATACCATTACGCCGGGCTGTGCACGCAGAATGCTCGCCAGAAGTCCCCGCGGTGCCTTTTTCTTACGCGGTAATAATTATAATCGGTCGTGCCGCGCTTAGGGTTCCGGAACAGGGCATCCGGTAGCTGGAATTCTTCGTACACTATCTTTCTCCCCGCGACAAGAACACGAATTGCGAGAATTTCGGTGATAGAAGAAAGTCCGCTCATGGAGCCATTAAAATTTTCTATTAATTGTAAGAGAATATTTTGCCTAATCATAATTACAAGTTCGTCCGACTGTTCATAAATTATTAAGTGTCTCTACTAGGCGAAGATAATAGTTAATGATTTAATAGACTTGAAAACAGTCGTCCAAAATAAAGGCGAAAAATAGTTTGTTAAGAATGAAACAGGAAGCTGCCTCGCAGAAAATTTCCGGACAATGAACAGTGAACGGGCTAGGAAATCTGCTTTCGTAGTAATTTACAGAGGATAATAAAACGTCGGCGTTTAGAGTAAACTCAGAGAGGGAGGGAAAAAATGCTCTTCCCCCTATCAAAACCAACCCTCGTTTCTCTCTGTCAATCTTGTCATCCCGTATTTTTGTACGGCTCTATATTCGTAATTATTCTGTCTGAAAAAGACTTGTACGCATCGGGGTCACGGCACGGCTTTGAGGAACAGTGAGATTCGAATGGGAAGCAATTAGCGGCGCCGAAAATCTTTGTTGACGCGGCACGAGTTAATTACACGAATTACGTTCAAGGCTGGATCCGAGCCTTGAACCGGTGTGCCTTCTCTTCGTCCGTGGTTAAGGTGCACCGTTTCCGCCGACGGCAATGTAACTTTAATAATCTACCACGCGAAATACTCACTCTCGGCCGAAAGTATCAATTACTCTGCCCTTTACAGCCGTTTCTTTCTCTTCAATTGTTGGATACATTACGGAGATACGTGAAATTACATTTCTCGGCTGCGAATTAAGAAACTAGTTAGACTCATGATCAATAAAGTGTTATAGCTACAATGAGAGCCAAACCTGCAAACTAAAAGCATAGAATTTTATATAGCTTTTTCTCATAACATCAAACATGCTTTATTGAATATATATTATTAAATTTTATATGAACATATAAATAGTCTGATATATATATATATATATATATATATATATATATATATATATATATATATATATATTCCACATTTAATTCTTATAATATAGTTACATATATTGACTACTTTTTATTTATTTTATAAGTCATGACTCAAGCAGCTGAATATTTGGATTCTCTTAAATGTGTCCGATGAATCTTTCACCGCATTGTTCCTACATTTGCACGTACGTGCGGTATACGCTTGCATATCGCGTTTCAGCATGGCAGGTCAAACTTAGTGATCGATACCCGGCTAAAAACAGTTGCCAAACTTGTCGCGAGTCTAACGCCAGACGGGTTTAATGCTTAACGAATGATTCTATTTAGCGAGCGTACGCGATACGATTACGCTTTCCACTGACACATCGCTTATTCCTGTTGCCAAATGAACAAGAAACGAGATTAGAAAAAAGCTTCTTTTTCAATCTGGCGTCCCTGCTATATTTTTCAATGTTAGTTAATTAACTTGAGGAATACAACATTTTGCGTGCAACGCACATATTATTGTGTATAAGCGAAGGATTTGTTAACATTGATACAGATTTGTCGTGATTGGTATTTCAATAATCGGGAGGAATTAAATTGATTACATTACGACACGTATCATATTACTAACAGCCAATTAAATGCGGACTAATTGAAGCCGGTTCAGGTTTTCACCTGTTCGTCGCTGACAGTATGTAATGTTACATCACGTTATACAGCGAGGATCAAAAGTGAGAGGAAGAGATATGATAATTGTTAGATGAGATGCTACTACATTTCCTTTATAAATATTTACTACATATTTAATTAAAATACATTGTAAATATCCATTAAGAACTGAATTCCCCTTTTATGAAACGGCTACTCATTTTTGAGTCCTGCTGTATAATATAATCGGTCCAAGTGGTTAATTAATTCACCGCTTCGGTTGTTGCTTTTATCTTGTATCTAGATAAACCGACAGGTCGCGATACATTTTAATTATTTAAACTCCCGTGTCGTGAATGAATCACACGAGTTCGTTGTAAACGATAAACGGGAGTTTGAAATATTTCACGAATAGCTTCTCGCCGATTTCGTTAATTTGACGTATCAAATGATCAGTGCCGGTCGAAATATATTTCAAACTCATTTACGGCGATATTTCACTGGTGCAAAGACTGCGCGAAACTTCGTCAATGAATAATTTGGTGAATTCGTGAGGCGGCGAGCGGGAGAAACAATAATTGCAGGCGGACACAAACTAATCTTCTGCTTGGCAGTAATTTCGCCGGGCTCACGGTCCACCGATAATAAGTATAATAACGACCCTGGCTGTAACACACCTAACGCGGTGTAACATTATAATAAAACGCGCGTATGTACCCAGCACGCGTAACGCGCGCGCCTCTTTTCCTCGGAACATTTCGTAACTGGAGCGAGCTGCCTCTCTCTACTTTTACTTAGATTAAAAACAAAACGCGAGAGAGAACGCGTCCTCCGGTCTCCGTTTCCCAATTCACTCGAACGTCCCGTCAATTTTTATCACGCAAATTTTACGACTCTCGCGAAATATTATTCGAAATCGCACTGGGTCTCGGTTGTGGCGCGGACTGTACCGTCGGCGCCGTTGCATCGCTCACGCAACATTAGCTATTCAAACGCAGCCGCGGAGAGTTTCGAGACTCGCCGACTCGTCCGGGTTTTTTCGTTTTTTCAAACTCCTCTTTTACCTGCGCCCCCGAGCAATCGGCCCTCTGCCTCGCACCGTCTGGCCCGAGCCGCGCAGACTGTCTCAAAATCGCTTATGATCGTCGCTTTCACCTGCGAATGGGACCCATTCATTCCCGGGACCGGTCCTCTTTGACTACCGAATCCGCGTCCCTTTTCACTGAACTAGGAAACGTTTGGCGAAACAAACTGCCCTAAAATAGCTCCCAAGTACATAATGGCTCTTAATCTCCTCGAAAATTTCTTTGAAAGACACGCGAGAAACTTCGACTCTTAGATATTCTTGTCTCTCGACGAATATCTCTGATAATGTCATCAATTCTAACAAATTTCTAATTACGATGATGCGACTGTTCTATCGTTCGATCGTATCACGTTTTATTCAGTCGAACAGACGAAGAGAATTAAGAGCACTTCTTATCGGAATAATCTATGAGGATAATCGAAATCGATCGAGCCGCTTATTAGTTACTTACCGCGCGGCAATTAATTATATCGAATATCCCGGCAATGTTTTTCGACGAGTACAATGAGAGGATTACACGGTGCCGCCGGTAAATCACGAGATGAAGGTAAACAGATCTTTCTCGTATGAAAACGGTAAATCCGCCTAAGGCTGCATTTAATATGTTTGTCCCATTTCCAATTTCGACAACGCTCCCTCGAGCCAGACATTTAACAAAACACAATACTTCTTCTGTCCCTCTATAATTTACGTTCATGCTTAAAATCCTGTTAATACGTCTAATCGAATTTTGTACTCAGACACGTGTTATGAAAATCTTCCGGGAAGTTCGAAAATCTTTTGCAACACGCGTCGCGTCGCGGCGAACCATCCTCGACTTTGTATCCCGCGCGAACAAAAGAACCCGGGTAGAAAAGCGAAACGTGTAACAACGGGGTAAAGGGAGGCGGCAGCGAGAGGGAGACAGACGGTCGGAGAGAAAAAGCTAGCCGGGGTTGAAAGAGGCGGAGAGAGAGAACGTCGGCGTGCACGGCCGTGCGACTCATGCACGCTCGATTAAACGTGCATTCACGATCGATCAAAGGTCGATCGAAGTCGACCACGAACTGAAAACAGTAGTCACGAGAGGAGCGCGGAGGCCTCGGGAACTATTTGCTCGCCTCTGTAAATACCTGGCTGGCTGGCTGGCTCGCTGGCTGCCTGGGGAACGACGTCGGCCAGGGGGAGGGCCAAGAGCTGGTCCTCCCGCAACGCGGAGGATCTCCGTGCACGTATGTACAACCCTTCTCATAAGTAGATCTTTCGTCCGTTGCAAATTCCCGGCGGGAGACAAGAATGCCCGATCCATGGACCACTGAATGCAACGCGATAACTATTCTACATCCAAAAAGTACTAGATTTTGCACATCGACGATTATCAAACGTCAATAATTCTATTTCTTTATTCTAATCGTTACACGTAATACAATTTGCGAAGTAATAACCGAGACGTGATCGATCCCGTTCGATGTAACACGTGAGTTTATTATAAGCGCAATGATTCAGCGGGTAAGTTATGAGCATGAGTGTACGAGCCGGAGCGGGCGTAACACGCGGGGCTCGATTTTTCTTTAGCAAGGTCCCGGTGGAATGCGGCCCCCGCGCCAATTTTCAGAGATTATCGCGGCCGCGGACCGTGCGAACCGAGCCAGAGTCTCCGCTTCCGGAAAACCATCGGCTAAGACCGTCTATCTATCTATCGCCTAACGATCATCGGGGGCTCGACCGGCGATCAACGCGTGTTTCGAATCCATGCTTCACTGACGAGACTGCTACCGGCACGAGAAACCATACCCTACTGTTTTCGAGTTATCCTCAATCGCTACATTGTGAACCGCGACCATTGAATTATGTTATACCCGCGATTCAATGATATGTACCGCATTCAGAAATATTCCTATTATTATACTATAAACAGCAATGCAAATTAGACCCGATACACATTTCGACAGGCATGTAATATCCCGAATCGAAAAAGTAATTACGGTTTTGAACCTATTTATCTTATAGAAGGATATGGAGGTCGAAATCATATCATTGAGCATGGAAATATAAGAGTACATTTAACTCTAATTTGAACCTATATCTAGTTCNGTTCGAAAATCTTTTGCAACACGCGTCGCGTCGCGGCGAACCATCCTCGACTTTGTATCCCGCGCGAACAAAAGAACCCGGGTAGAAAAGCGAAACGTGTAACAACGGGGTAAAGGGAGGCGGCAGCGAGAGGGAGACAGACGGTCGGAGAGAAAAAGCTAGCCGGGGTTGAAAGAGGCGGAGAGAGAGAACGTCGGCGTGCACGGCCGTGCGACTCATGCACGCTCGATTAAACGTGCATTCACGATCGATCAAAGGTCGATCGAAGTCGACCACGAACTGAAAACAGTAGTCACGAGAGGAGCGCGGAGGCCTCGGGAACTATTTGCTCGCCTCTGTAAATACCTGGCTGGCTGGCTGGCTCGCTGGCTGCCTGGGGAACGACGTCGGCCAGGGGGAGGGCCAAGAGCTGGTCCTCCCGCAACGCGGAGGATCTCCGTGCACGTATGTACAACCCTTCTCATAAGTAGATCTTTCGTCCGTTGCAAATTCCCGGCGGGAGACAAGAATGCCCGATCCATGGACCACTGAATGCAACGCGATAACTATTCTACATCCAAAAAGTACTACATTTTGCACATCGACGATTATCAAACGTCAATAATTCTATTTCTTTATTCTAATCGTTACACGTAATACAATTTGCGAAGTAATAACCGAGACGTGATCGATCCCGTTCGATGTAACACGTGAGTTTATTATAAGCGCAATGATTCAGCGGGTAAGTTATGAGCATGAGTGTACGAGCCGGAGCGGGCGTAACACGCGGGGCTCGATTTTTCTTTAGCAAGGTCCCGGTGGAATGCGGCCCCCGCGCCAATTTTCAGAGATTATCGCGGCCGCGGACCGTGCGAACCGAGCCAGAGTCTCCGCTTCCGGAAAACCATCGGCTAAGACCGTCTATCTATCTATCGCCTAACGATCATCGGGGGCTCGACCGGCGATCAACGCGTGTTTCGAATCCATGCTTCACTGACGAGACTGCTACCGGCACGAGAAACCATACCCTACTGTTTTCGAGTTATCCTCAATCGCTACATTGTGAACCGCGACCATTGAATTATGTTATACCCGCGATTCAATGATATGTACCGCATTCAGAAATATTCCTATTATTATACTATAAACAGCAATGCAAATTAGACCCGATACACATTTCGACAGGCATGTAATATCCCGAGTCGAAAAAGTAATTACGGTTTTGAACCTATTTATCCTACAGAAGGATATGGCGATCGAAATCATATCTTGAATATTGAAATATAAGAATAAATTTAACTCTAATTTGAACCTATATCTAGTCGTTATGTCTGTTTATAAAGGATGTAGATCTAAAATAGAGTTTATCAAATATAATTTAGTCCCTCAAATCTTACTTCAAGAGTTTAGGAAAAGATCCTGTAGGTTCATACTAGTATTTATGGAACCTAACATTGTCCTCAAAAGTCCATTGGCTGGTAACACTTGAGGACATGTGCACTGAGAGGGCCCCACTATACCTACGTTTTTTTTGGCTCATATTGTAGATCAAGAATCTCTTTTACGTTCACCCAATTTATGGCGAAATTATTATTATTTTTCTTTAACAATTTTTGTAAACGAATAACACAAATTTTCGCTTTGTTACTGTATAAAAAAATTCTATTGTATAAATTAGATTGTTTTAAAGCCTTTTTTAAAATTTATAATAAGAAGTATAACAATAAACAGAATTCATTTCAGATGCATATCAGATTCAAATGCGCATAGTTTGTAAAATAATTTTATATAACACAATAAATATTTCAGAGGATCCTAAAAAAATTTTATGAACCCTTAAATAGGCCTTTAGGTTNTTCGAAATCGCACTGGGTCTCGGTTGTGGCGCGGACTGTACCGTCGGCGCCGTTGCATCGCTCACGCAACATTAGCTATTCAAACGCAGCCGCGGAGAGTTTCGAGACTCGCCGACTCGTCCGGGTTTTTTCGTTTTTTCAAACTCCTCTTTTACCTGCGCCCCCGAGCAATCGGCCCTCTGCCTCGCACCGTCTGGCCCGAGCCGCGCAGACTGTCTCAAAATCGCTTATGATCGTCGCTTTCACCTGCGAATGGGACCCATTCATTCCCGGGACCGGTCCTCTTTGACTACCGAATCCGCGTCCCTTTTCACTGAACTAGGAAACGTTTGGCGAAACAAACTGCCCTAAAATAGCTCCCAAGTACATAATGGCTCTTAATCTCCTCGAAAATTTCTTTGAAAGACACGCGAGAAACTTCGACTCTTAGATATTCTTGTCTCTCGACGAATATCTCTGATAATGTCATCAATTCTAACAAATTTCTAATTACGATGATGCGACTGTTCTATCGTTCGATCGTATCACGTTTTATTCAGTCGAACAGACGAAGAGAATTAAGAGCACTTCTTATCGGAATAATCTATGAGGATAATCGAAATCGATCGAGCCGCTTATTAGTTACTTACCGCGCGGCAATTAATTATATCGAATATCCCGGCAATGTTTTTCGACGAGTACAATGAGAGGATTACACGGTGCCGCCGGTAAATCACGAGATGAAGGTAAACAGATCTTTCTCGTATGAAAACGGTAAATCCGCCTAAGGCTGCATTTAATATGTTTGTCCCATTTCCAATTTCGACAACGCTCCCTCGAGCCAGACATTTAACAAAACACAATACTTCTTCTGTCCCTCTATAATTTACGTTCATGCTTAAAATCCTGTTAATACGTCTAATCGAATTTTGTACTCAGACACGTGTTATGAAAATCTTCCGGGAAGTTCGAAAATCTTTTGCAACACGCGTCGCGTCGCGGCGAACCATCCTCGACTTTGTATCCCGCGCGAACAAAAGAACCCGGGTAGAAAAGCGAAACGTGTAACAACGGGGTAAAGGGAGGCGGCAGCGAGAGGGAGACAGACGGTCGGAGAGAAAAAGCTAGCCGGGGTTGAAAGAGGCGGAGAGAGAGAACGTCGGCGTGCACGGCCGTGCGACTCATGCACGCTCGATTAAACGTGCATTCACGATCGATCAAAGGTCGATCGAAGTCGACCACGAACTGAAAACAGTAGTCACGAGAGGAGCGCGGAGGCCTCGGGAACTATTTGCTCGCCTCTGTAAATACCTGGCTGGCTGGCTGGCTCGCTGGCTGCCTGGGGAACGACGTCGGCCAGGGGGAGGGCCAAGAGCTGGTCCTCCCGCAACGCGGAGGATCTCCGTGCACGTATGTACAACCCTTCTCATAAGTAGATCTTTCGTCCGTTGCAAATTCCCGGCGGGAGACAAGAATGCCCGATCCATGGACCACTGAATGCAACACGATAACTATTCTACNGCTGGTCCTCCCGCAACGCGGAGGATCTCCGTGCACGTATGTACAACCCTTCTCATAAGTAGATCTTTCGTCCGTTGCAAATTCCCGGCGGGAGACAAGAATGCCCGATCCATGGACCACTGAATGCAACGCGATAACTATTCTACATCCAAAAAGTACTACATTTTGCACATCGACGATTATCAAACGTCAATAATTCTATTTCTTTATTCTAATCGTTACACGTAATACAATTTGCGAAGTAATAACCGAGACGTGATCGATCCCGTTCGATGTAACACGTGAGTTTATTATGAGCGCAATGATTCAGCGGGTAAGTTATGAGCATGAGTGTACGAGCCGGAGCGGGCGTAACACGCGGGGCTCGATTTTTCTTTAGCAAGGTCCCGGTGGAATGCGGCCCCCGCGCCAATTTTCAGAGATTATCGCGGCCGCGGACCGTGCGAACCGAGCCAGAGTCTCCGCTTCCGGAAAACCATCGGCTAAGACCGTCTATCTATCTATCGCCTAACGATCATCGGGGGCTCGACCGGCGATCAACGCGTGTTTCGAATCCATGCTTCACTGACGAGACTGCTACCGGCACGAGAAACCATACCCTACTGTTTTCGAGTTATCCTCAATCGCTACATTGTGAACCGCGACCATTGAATTATGTTATACCCGCGATTCAATGATATGTACCGCATTCAGAAATATTCCTATTATTATACTATAAACAGCAATGCAAATTAGACCCGATACACATTTCGACAGGCATGTAATATCCCGAATCGAAAAAGTAATTACGGTTTTGAACCTATTTATCTTATAGAAGGATATGGAGGTCGAAATCATATCATTGAGCATGGAAATATAAGAGTACATTTAACTCTAATTTGAACCTATATCTAGTTCTTATGTCCGTTTATAAAGGATATAGATCTAAAATAGAGTTTATCAAATATAATTTAGTCCCTCAAGTCTTACTTCAAGAGTTTAGGAAAAGATCCTGGAAGTTCATACTAGTATTTATGAAACCTAACATTGTCCTCAAAAGTCCATTGGCTGGCAACACTTGAGGACATGTGCACTGAGTGGGCCCCACGATACCTACGTTTTTTTTTGGCTCATATTGTAGATGAAGAATCTCTTTTACGTTCACCCAATTTATGGCGAAATTATTATTATTTTTCTTTAACATTTTTTTTAAACGAATAACACAAATTTTCGCTTTGTTGCTGTATAAAAAAAATTCTATTGTATAAATTAGATTGTTTTAAAGACTTTTTTTTAATTTATAATAGGAAGTATAACAATAAACAGAATAATTCATTTCAAATGCATATCAGATTCAAATAGTTTGTAAAATAATTTTATATAACACAATAAATATTTCAGAGGATCCTAAAAAAATCTTATATACCCTTAAATAGGCCTTCAGGTTCCCATCTCTTACTTGGAGAACTAAATTCTAATTACTTTCGTGAACGAACTGAAGGTTCTTAAGGCCTAAAATATAATTTGAGATTTTTGTAGGGACTTATATTTTCTGATTAGAGTTATATCAAATATTAAGTTCTGAGATAACTCTACTAGTTCTACTTTTTAGATCTAATAGATCTAAACTGGGGTATATTTAGGTTTAGAAGATTCAAATTATAGTTAAATTTTCGACTCGGGATATAATATATTTGATATTTATATGAATGTGGATTAGAGGTATTCGGGAATTTGGGGGGATGAATCGGGTTTAATTGATTTTTATTTCCCGACGAGTTTAAACGGATCACAAAGCCGGGGGTAAGAAGGAAATAGCTCCGAGTCGTTGGGTCAGACTGCGTCACGTTGTTACATTGATTTGCCAGCTCGGCAATTTCCAGCCAGCGTTCCCCACCGGGATTCTCTGCTTAGGAATTTATTTATTGGCCCGGACAACGCCGGCGTGTATTCCGGATGATTAAGAGCGAGTAACGGTGAAGCGGGCATGTATTATTGCCGACCTCGCGGCGATAATCTTCGATCAGAGGTATCGGTCTTGGCAATTTCAAAAATTTTATACTTCCCACACTGCCATAATTATATTTCGCGGTATCACGAAGAGTACTTCATACGATCTGTTGTATTCAATTATTATTAGATAATTTATCAGGGAAATATTCGTGTATATCAATTGAGGATGAAGTTAATTAGATCTCGATAATCCGATAATAATAAATTTCACGTTTCGCGTGTTCGGAGTTAGAGGAATGCACATTCGCAGAGCATGACATTATTATTCCTCCGGTTGTACGGCCGATTCTCTAGTCACCTATCAGTTTCCGCCCACGCTCTAAACCCGTATCACACCGTCTATCCATCTATCTATCTCCTTTTTTTTTTCACCCCCTGCCGAGGCGTTTTTTTCCATGATCGCAACGCCGCCGCCGCCGCCTCGCCATGCCACCGGTACCGACGGATCGGCGAATAAATTTTTTATCGCTACCGCCGACGAACCACCTAGCACCGGCTTTTTTTCTCTCCTTGTTTTTATCGATTCTTGTAGTTTCCTCTTTCGCGGCTGGCTCCCACTTCTTCCCTCTCGCCCTCTTTCATCGCGATTCCATCCCCAGGGTCATTTTCGAACGCGTTAAACGCTCCCGCGGGATTCCATGCGTATTATCGGCGATACCGTGATTCGAACAGATTTCCTTCTTCCTTTTTTCTCCGGCTCCTCCGGTTTCGTTTTCTACTCCGTCCCGGTTTTATTTCCGGCCGTTGTTTCGGCCCGGGAATATGAGCAAGCGTTATTGCCGTGGAAGAATAACGTCGTCCCGGCCGACGGACACCCGGCGACGACGACGACGACGACGACGACGTCGGTTTCTGCGGACGATCGATGCCCCGTACGTGTCTGTCTTCTAGCCGTCGCGTGAAGGATTTTCGTTGTTACGGCCAGAAGCCGCTTAATGGACTCGCGTCCCAACACCGGCTCGATATTCCGAAAGCCGAATTCGGGATACCATTAGTTTTTACCGCGGCCAAGAGGTTTTACCGGGAATTTCAATATGCAAATGTTTCAGTTCCGTATTATTTTTACTTCTATCCCGGCGGAGTAATAAAAGCGGAATTAATTATTTACAACTCGCAGACGTAATGTTAATAACCAATTAACCTTTGGCCCGACGGATTTTTTCAATTAATACACTTCGTGCCCGCGTATTAATACTTCATTAGCACTTTACAGTTTAATGAGTCGACGGGGACGTGAAAATTGTCAAAAAAACGTTCGCAGGAAATGATTTCGAATTCTTCTGTGGCACTAATGAGAATGTTTAATCGGTATTATGGAGTTATGACACGCAGCGCGGTTATGACTGGCTCACATTGTTGCGCAACGGAGTTACGGAATGCATGCGTGATTACTAATTGCAACGATCCTCGACGAATCGCGCTCGCGATCTTATCGCCGCCGGAAACGAGCGCGTACCGCTCGTATTTTCTATCCGGATTGATTCGCATAAGTCCAAGAACGGCCAAACCGTGCCTAAGCGAAGAGCGCCTTTCACGTTAATAAATTTCTTCGAAGTTTTATTAGATAGTCCATTAATTAATTTACATACGGAACGAGCTGCGTGAAATACCACGAAGTTTTTTTATACAACCACTATAGGTGCTTTAATGATTTCAATTAGACGATTATGCAAATGCTCATTTACCGCGTAGAAAGTCAGAACTCTCATTTCCTCAAATATTAATTCCCATTTTCTTTCGACGAATATTTTAATTTGACAAAATCTTTAAAGCCGGTTTGGATTCATTATAGAGTTTTATTCAAATCTGAGTTCCCTTGATGGATGTGTGACTCTATTTAAACGCTCCAACATTTTACGGTCGCCGGTGATCGTTTTCGGGAGCGTCGATCAGAAAACGTGGACGAACGAGAGTGCAGGGGTTGGGAAGAAAATTGGATGGAGGACCCGAGCCGGGTTTAATACCGCGGCCTCTCCGGGTCTCGTTTCTTGTCGAAATTTATTTAATTGATGAAACGCTGAATGGAAACTGTGTTTGGTCAAATGATTTGCTTCTATTTCCGCGCGTAATGGGAACTTCGATTCTTCGCCGGTGTAAATTGAGTCTCCCGAACCCCCGTCGTCGGGGCCGGGACATGCATACACAGGTATATAGCCCTCCGTTTCTAAATGAATGAATCCTGACCGGATTCTTGATCGAATTCCATCACCGAACCCGTCCCGCGTTCAAATAGTTTCAACCGTGTTTGAACTATTTTTAAATTGCATAATCGTCAAGCATAATCTTCATAAAACGTGATCGTAATTCCGTTTGACAGTCGGCGCGATTCATCGGAGTCCAAACGTTCCCGGCGTTACAACGTTCTCCCTTAATTCGCCATTAATCAAATTGCATTTTAATTCCGGTTAAGAATAGCGCGGATTCTGCGGATGTGAATGCGCGCTGAAAATTTATCAGCGGGAACACGTTTCCCCCGCGGAATTTGATTAAATTACATAAGAAGAATCCGAATTAAATGCAATTTTTATGAGATTGATCAGCGAACATCTCCAGAAAGGACAGTCAAGGTTTCCCTGCGTCCTTTAACGAAACCGCGAATCAATTTCCTGTAATAACCTTGTGTTCATCGCCGTACAACTGTATGAATCGTGGACTCGACGAGGTACCGCGTCTTCGGCGACTTTTCACTGAGACATTGCGTAATTTTTCCGCGGTTGTGTAATCAATCGGTGCTCGTTGCGTAATCCCGTCACGTGGAGACGCACGTCGTTTCCCAGAAATCGCCTTTTTCGAATCGATTTTCTCAGCGGATTAATCAAACCTCGAATAAGCAACAGATATAATATTACCCAGACTTTTACATAAATCATGCATATTCCTATGCGAACATTATTAATAACCATCGACAGAAACGTCGATTTTTGAATATAATTAGAACCGAAAGTTTTATCCAAATATGGTACGATACTAAATTATTAGGCAAGACGTCAAGATGAAACACAGTATTCTTATATCAGACTCTATACACACGAAATATAAATTTGATACCGCGTATATCGGAAGTTGAATTCTTGCCGAGTCGTATTCAGTTTTATTAACTGTCCTTACTGCATGCACCAATGTACATACGTACGCCATTGTGGTCCGCGTGCACGCTCATTCCGCTAATCTTGCGTAGGCACGCATGTTGCTCGTGCTTGTCGGAAACGCGACATCGTCGACGTCGCTCGTCACGGAACAAGAAGGCCTTACGTGGCTGCGCCTGCATGCACCGCCTGCGTGTGCGCTTCCACTCTGTGCTCTCGCACCAACACGCGCGCTCGATACGTACGCGATCGCGTACGCCTTGTGTACAGGGTGTCTCCGCCAGTTGATCTTTCCCAGCTAAAGACGTCTGGCTACACAGATATTTTATCGAACGCCCTTCAAGTCCCGTAGGAATTTTCCTCACACGTGCATTTTTTATAAATTTAGTTATCCTATAACTGAGACTTCAGCAGACCCGAGTCGTAAATTTAACTATAATTTGAATCTTTTAAACCTAAATGTACCCCAGTTTAGGTCTATTAGATCTAAAAAGAAGAAGTAGTAGAGTTATCTCAGAACTTAAGGAGGTTCATCCGGTTGAGGAATTAACAGATAGATCTCCAACAAAAAATTTGATAGTCTATAACAGTATACCAGGATACCTCAACAAAATTTTTAAGTCATTTGGGTACCTTAGTGATGAGGTATCAATATAAATATTTTTTACAATTTTACATGTAGTCATATGGAAATGAGTGATTTCCCAGACTTCTATCGCTAATTTGTTAGATATTGACAGACAGTTTTGAATGAAACTTATGTCATATTAAAGAGAAACATTTAAAGAATATTTTAATTGCAAATTTAGGTAGATTGGGTGACTATGAATCGAGAAATATATAAACACAACAAACGAAATCTGCATTTTTCAGCAGTAGATAACCTCCGTTATTAACATATACGCTAGACAAAAGGAGGATAAACTCTATTTTAGATCTATATCCTTTATAAGCGGACATAACGACTAGATATAGGTTCAAATTAGAGTTAAATTTACTCTTATATTTCTATGCTCTAGATATGATGTCGATCGCCATATCCTTCTGTAGGATAAATAGATTCAAAACCATAATTACTTTTTCGACTCGGGTTGTTCAATTACCCTGTTGTATAAAAATGCGAGGTTTACAGATGATAATTCGCGAAACAGTATTTCAGCGAACTATGATTTTATGTTGGAGCTAGAAAAAGTGGTCGCAGTAAAACGGTGAGACTGCGAGTGAAATTTCGAGTTAGAGTTAAATGTACTCTTATATTTCTATGCTCAAGATATGATTTCGATCGTCATATCCTTCTGTAGGATAAATAGGTTCAAAACCGTAATTACTTTTTCGACTCGGGGAGATTTTCTATCAGCGAACCAACCCTTCGAGTAGAATTCTTGTGTTTCAAGTTCGACTGCCGTATCGGGAGAATGATAACCGGGCGTTAGAGTCCCGGAAAATAGGCTAGCAAAAAATTGGCTGATGGGTATACCCAGGCCGTGCCCCGATAGCTGCCGACAGATTGTTAATTGATCGGAAACACGCACGGTTGCGCGCCACCCGTTGCTCTCCTCCGGTTCTCCCTGCATCCGATAAATATTTCTCTTGCTCTCATGAGTACGTACACGTGTCCGCATTGTTCGAAACAATTACCCAGTATCTAGGCAATTTTCGGATGTCCCCTTGCCAGACGAGTGAAAACATTTCTCTATATGGTTTTGTCAATTATTCTTTGTCCCTGGCATGGAAGATAAGCTTGCAGAAATGTCGATGTCTGAATTCTTGTGTCTCCCGTTCGGTAAATTTGCATTTTTAATAGTAGCGCGTGAAATATGATGATAAAAATATTTGTAAAAGAGAATGTAGAGTATTTTATTGTCCGCACGAAATTCGAGCTAAATGGGCGATTGTCTTATTCGTATCTGGGTACAATGCCGATTCGAAATACGATTTGAGAGGGAAAACGGGACAAACGGCGGGGCCGGTTATTGAATCGGGGGTCTGACGGGTATTTTGAAAACTGGGAGAGGGGGGGAAAAAAGGCAGGTCTCCTCTCGACGGGCGCGGCAGCGGAGTAATGGCACGCGAAGAAAAGAAACGCCGTTGAATTACTCTCAATGGCGGTGTGTTTAATGGGTGAAACGATTAATTTCCGCGCGCGAAAACGATTCGCTTATTGAATTTGCCCGACTGACTTCGCGTTTAATGGACTCGGATCCGAGCATTGGGAAGAAAAACACCCGGGGCGCAGGATAATTCCTCAGAAATACCCGGTCGAATCGACAATTAGCGGCCAATATTTTTCCCTAAGCTCCCGCCTCGCTCCCTGATTGGACGGGGCCACGGATTCTTGTCCGGACCAGAAACACGACCGTGCAAACACGCGTTCGATGCACTGATTGCATCGCGATACGGAATATATTTACCGCGCAGATGTTATCCGGCCCGTTCGATGGAATAAGAATTGAAATAAATTCATTAGGGGGGTAATCATGTAAAGTACTTGGAATCGTCGAGTTGCCGCACAGCTTCGGGCAATAACGGGGGATCGAACGGTCGCCGTTTACGATTGTAATTCTAATCAAGGTTTACGCTTCGACCCTAATTACCATTCACGACGGTAGGATGCAAATCGTGCCGGCGCGGCCAGACAACTCGGCGTAGAGTCCTCTCCTCTCTGTCTGAAGTTTTCCAACGGGTCGTGAGAGAAACTAACCGTTGTAGCCGAAACACGGGACACGGTAAGAATGCGCCGGTGGTATTTCGGAACGTAGCCGGAGGCACTTTCGGATCGTTAATCGGACGGTTTTCGAATATCTCAAACGGTATTCACTTTGCCAGAGAACGAGCCTAATGCGAAATTAATTCGAGCAAACCGTCTCGAGACTCTTTCGCGAGTAAATCTGTAAACAGATTCGGCGGCCGGATAAAACAGTGTACACCCGGCGGCGGCCGCAGCTTCTGTAGGTGCTGCTATCTCCCTGTTGCCACTACAAATGTCCGCCGTATAAAGTATATATAAACCCGTTTGCAACAAACGCAATGAATACATAACGCGCGGCGGGCTCTGAAAATACGTCCGCAGATACATATTGGAAGAGAATCGTCACGTGCGTCAACGTCGTCTGACATTTCGTTAATGAAACCGGGACGCGCGATAGATCGAACGGGAGATGGATATTTTCGGGTTTGATCCCGTCAATTAGGTTGTTCACCCAAGATTTTCAGAAACAAACGCGCCGCCGCCGAGCCGATCGACGCTAAGTAATTACGCCGCGGTGCCCGGGCAAACAAGGACGAGTCTGCAATTTTTATAGGCTAATGTCTGAGCGAGGACTCACGCTCATAAAGTTTCGAACGACCAGACGTACGGTCTGCGATCAGACGGCGAAACTTCACTCGCAGTCTCACCGTTTTACTGCGACCACTTTTTCCAGTCTGATATAAAATCATAGTTCGCTGAAATACTGTTTCGCGAATTATCATCTGTAAACCTCGCATTTTTCTACAACAGGGTAATTGAACAACCCGAGTCGAAAAAGTAATTACGGTTTTGAACCTATTTATCCTACGAAATGATATGGAGGTCGAAATCATATCTTCAGCATAGGAATATAAGAGTAAATTTTTAACTCCAATTTGAACCTATATCTAGTCGTTATGTCCGCTTATAAAGGATGTAGATCTAAAATAGAGTTTATCAAATATAATTTAGTCCCTCAAGTCTTATTTCAAGAGTTTAGGAAAAGATCCTGTAGGTTCATACTAGTATTTATGAAACCTAACATTGTCCTCAAAAGTCCATTGGCTGGCAACACTTGAGGACATGTGCACTGAGTGGGGCCCCACGATACCTACGTTTTTTTTGGCTCATATTGTAAATGAAGAATCTCTTTTACGTTCACCCAATTTATGGCGAAATTATAATTATTTTTCTTTAACAATTTTTGTAAACGAATAACACAAATTTTCGCTTCGTTGCTGTATACAAAAAAATTCTATTGTATAAATTAGATTGTTTTAAAGCCTTTTTGAAAATTTATAATGGGAAGTATAAGAATAAACAGAATAATTCATTTTAGATGCATATCAGATTCAAATGCGCATAGTTTGTAAAATAATTTTATATAACACAATAAATATTTCAGAGGATCCTAAAAAAATCTTATATACCCTTAAATAGGCCTTCAGGTTCCCATCTCTTACTTGGGGAAATAAATTATAACTACTTTCGTGAACGAACTGAAGGTTCTTAAGGCCTAAAATATAATTTAATATTTTTGTAGGGACTTATAGTTTCTGATTAGAGTTATATCAAATATTAAGTTCTGAGATAACTCTACTAGTTCTACTTTTTAGATCTAATAGACCTAAACTGGGGTATATTTAGGTTTAGAAGATTCAAATTATAGTTAAATTTTCGACTCTGGAATTTTATTGAAAGCGTGATAAATTTTTATAAAACAATTCAAAATTCGCGTGTAAAGCAATTTAGTATTATATCGAGGGGAATCAATTAATAGTTCGCATTTTCCGGTGATAATTAAATATGATTCTGTTGAATAATTGCGGAATTGTGAAACGCATCCAGGCGACGAGTGTCCTGTTCTCCAGAAAACGGATATCCACGCGGATCGATGGAGCGCGGCATTACGAGGCGGTTAATTGAAATTCTAATTAATACCCGCGGCCTTACTGTTGTTCCACGCGTGCATCACACGCGGCATAAACCCGAGTGATACGCTCGGAAGATTTTATTGGAACAGCGAGCAGTCCACAGATCTGGAAATAATTAGACTTTTAAAGCGTTGCTCTCTCGAGTGCCGTGCCGTGCCGTGCCGCGTCGTCGTCGTGCTCGTTCGACGAACGCGATGGCGGCTGCACGACGATGAAATCGTTTGCGATCGTCGCTTTTTACACCAACTATTCCCTACGACCGTGTAAACTTTTAAATTGTCTTTCAACCATCGGCGTTGTAAATCTAAAAAATGAGAGGACTACGTACACAATTATTCACGTGATTTTATTGACATCATTAATTATTAGACGTATTATGGTGTTAATTTTTTTATTGACAAACAACGTAATCGCTTCATATGAATTTTCTGATCCATTGACTAATTACCTTTCTAATGTAACTAATTTTTCATTCAGATCGTGTTTCTGCGTGGATTCATTGATGTATGTAATTAAGAACGAGATCAATCATTCTTCTGATGGTAGGAAACTTTTGAGCGTTAGTGTAAGCCCTTTCTATTCTCGTGACACTAATGGCAAGGCCAGTTCGAGCAGATACGATCTTCTCCGGTTCTTCCTCGGTTCTCCTCCAGCTTCAAGCTGCGTGACACGAGAACCGACTCACGCACTCACGCGTGCACGCACGACTCGCCATCGAGCGTCCGCCCCTTTTCCTCTCGTCCCGCTCAAGTCCCTTATAAATTCCTGCTGAATTCAAGAAACTAGGAAGGCGACGCGAGTCATTTAATAATCTTTTAATACTTGGCGTTTTCGATCCTGTATTCTCGAGGCACACGCATTGCGGCTCACAATCGGCTTCCTCCTTTTATCGCGGAACCAATTTCCTGGCCCGTCAACCGATCGTCAAACGCCTCCGTGAATCGTTCACGGCACGACACGGCCAGGGCTGGCTGGCTGGGTGGACAAGCGAATTAACGTAACGGGGCTGAAAGTAATAAATCAAAATAAGCAGATAGGAAATCCTGCGATGTGTCATCTCGTTGTAAACGATGTCCATTCGGTGTTACGTTTCTAGTTTATTGCCACGGGGAGCCGTTGCACCGTCGCGGAGCGCCTCGGTCCAGCCGGGTAATAAAATATAGCGCGACGCGAGCCGAGGCGACGCTGCCGAGAAAATATTTTCACGGTATATCGGCGGAAAATATTAAACGTTACAATGGAACTTGTTAGAAGAGATAGGGGCGCGGTGCGCTCGATTAAGCCTGATCCGATTTCGGCTTCCCTTGTCGAAACGATTACTCGCTTCGATAAAAACGTTTCATCTAAAAGCCAGCGTGTTTCCATAGAAACTGTCGATCCTAACCGTCTAATCGGCGCTCGCCCTTAAAATTGCATTGTCTAACAATATAATTTATAAATCAATCTTCCAGAAAATCCTTTCCAAAAATGTGATTTATAATGCGTTAGGTTACTTATAAATTAATCTCAATGTCGTTCGTTAAATTATCATTTATTACGTGATATAATTTCAAAAAAATAGAAAAAAACAATTACTCACTTCGATAAAAACGTTTCATCTAAAAGCCAGTGTGTTTCCATAGAAACTCTTGATTCTAACCGTCTAATCGACGCTCCCCCTTAAAATTGCATTGTCTAACAATATAATTTACCAATTAAAATTGGATTATCTAACAATATAATTTATAAATCAATTTTCCAGAAAATCCTTTCCAAAAATGTGATTTATAATGCATTTGGTTACTTATAAATGAATCTCAATGTCGTTCGTTAAATTATCATTTATTACGTGATATGATTTTAAATAAATAGAAAAATCAATGAATTGGTTATTTCACATAATTCTTATCGGCAGGATAAACCGATAACGTGGCCAATCGAACAATTTATACCATTTTTATTCCCTCTTTTAAACAGATACCCGGAACCTCGGGAAACCTCGATAAATTCCGCTTAATATTTTCATCGACATATTAATTGCAGTAGTGAACGGCACGTGAAATTTAATCGGGACGTCCAGTCCGGCGCGCCGCTTTTAAAACCGAGCTGCCAATTAATTAGCAAACATCCGTCTTGACCGCCGTGAATGCATTTCATTCACACGTTCGAACCGGAATTAACGGGCCATCGTTCATCGGGAAACACATTCTTTTCCCCCCACAATAATACAATTCATCTAAAAATTTTCATACCGCCGTTGCATTACACCTGTTGGAGTCCTTTTGAAAAATCGCGCGATGTTCATACGTTTTTTTATTAATTAAAAATACTCGGGGTAATTGAAATTCTCACTCGATGTTCAATTAACACGCGATCGTTCCAGCTTTTAATCGATCGAATAAATAAAAGGATTTATAACAGCCCGGGTTTGATTTATTTTTCGCAGATGTCAATCACATTAGAGTGGATTAAAATAAAACGTTTACTCTCCGGGTTATGTCCGGGGCGAGTGTACCATAAATGAAAAATCTTATCCATTCCGCTGTATCCGTGGATAGATAGATACGTGTGGAGCATAGAGCGTGCGGAGTCGCATGTAAACGGGCGTTTTCGCCGTGTGCATGCACTCGATCACCCGCGTTTCCTTCCCTTTCGACGTATCAAAGGAATCAGAAAGTTTTACGGCGCGGCTCTCTGTCGGAGGATATTTTATACCGCGCACGGATTTCTCGAGAAAACGTCGACGAATCAGAACCGCTAACCCACTTACACCGCCACACTTCCCCGCCGCGCGTTAATTTATTAAAAATCAATTCCCCCCCCCACAAAGACACGGCTTTAAATGATAACAACGATAGCCCCTTTTATTAACATTTTATAGTAGTAAGATTTCGAGTAAGAGCAGCTGTAATTACTACTAAAAGTACTTTTCGTTCCAATTTTATTCATTAATCCTGTTATTGATAAGAAACCTGCACGGTAGACTCTCTCTCTCTCCCAGAATTCACCGTAGGTTTTCTGTTGATAACTTCAGAAATCATCTGCGTGCCGCGTAATGGACTGTATAATTGCGGTATCGTGATGCTTTTTGCGAACTAATTACGAATCAGCGAATTCATGTCTGTTTTATTACCGCTACCTTTTTTGCCTCGGGAAGGAAGTGAAACTTAATGTTTACCAGCGAGCGGTTCAACAAATACCCAGTTAAATATTTCCATGTATTTGTATCATTAAGATTTAAAAAAGAACTGATTACTTTTTATAACGAAATCGAAATAAGTTTAACAGAAAATAAAATATAATATCGGTCATATTAATAAATGGTGTCCTTTACTATTTCTTTTTCGATTTCAATGAATACCAATTTTTTTTATAATTTTTTATTAAATATTTTATAGTAAATTAAGCTTTCTAAAATTCCACACAAGATAAAGTTCTTTCATCCAATACTAAAAATGTTAATCCTTTTCGAAGTATGTCCCAATATTAATAGAAGTCACTGTACATCCAAAAAGTGATACAACTTATTAGTTTTTGAGACTATTCGATTCATGGCATCAACACCTCCAAACCTTGATTTATGTCCCTTAGTATAGAAACATTTGGAAGGACATAGACATCGATTAAGAATATTGATTTTAATTTGATTCAATAGTGATTGAGAGTCAACATCGTTATTAAAAATATTACGTATAAACAATATTTTTGCTATAGTTCTTGTCTTCAAGTTTAATGATGTTGAAGTTTGATATAATGTAGCATAATTAAGCTCTCTAAAATTCCACAGAAGATAAAGTTCATTGATCCAGTACTAAAAATTGTATACCGTTTCGAAATGTGTCCGGATATTAATGGGAGTCACTGTATAATTTAATTAACATAAATTCTGTAGGACTGAGGGTAAACATTTGTAGTGGAAAGAGATCGAGTATTAAGAGTTCTTGGAAGCGTGCGATCATCGCTGACCCGGCGCGAAGACACAAATTACCCAGGCCTTTTATCCGGTGGATCTCTTTTTACAGGGTCGCGTCGCTCACGAATGCAATCTCTCACGGCGGAAGTTGGCACGTGGTCACGCATCGCGCGGTCATCTGGCCACCCTCGCGAGTGTCATTAACTCGCCGCCGGAGAAATTCTCGTGCGCAAGAGGAATGATGAAAGAACCAGTTATTAGCTAGGTGCGTATCAGCCTTGTCTCAATTAGAACTCTGCTCTTTATTAAAATACGAACACCGGGCGCCGTCGTCGTGTGCCCAATGGAAATTGATTATGAATGAAACCGATGGAATCGATACGGACGTCGATTCCGACCACTGCAAATCGCTGAACGCATGCATAATGCATTGTATACTAATAATTACTGTGCTACAAAGTGATAAGAAATGGTTCGTGTAATTTTTCTCTCCGCGAGATAGAATCGTGTTTGCGCGTAGCTGAAGTTCTCGCGGAACAAAGAAACTGACAAGTTCATTTTCGTAATTAGAACGGCTAATTCATTCGATAATTACAGCCTCTCCGTGCCACAATTGACGATCAATTATTAACAGTGTGTAACCTACATTAGCCGGTATTAACGTTTCAATTAGATATTCACGTACAGTAGTGCGCAAAACTTAAGTCGTCGTAAACAGTTTTACGTAAAGAAAGCAGTTGTTTTACGTTAAACGCAGGGACAATGATAATGCCACTCTTCGAGTACGTGTTTACGATTTCGTAGCGTCGCCCGGGGGAGGGAGGCGTGGGAGGTAGTATTTGCGAAACGATCCCAATGCCGCGGCGTTGTTACCGTGTTTACTACTCGCTCCCGATTGCCCTTCGTACCTTACAGTGACGTCACTCGTCATTCTCGCGGTCGGGAAACGCGTAGAATACCCCGCAGTGTGTTAGTGAGCATTCCGAGCGTCGTGATAAGAGTATACTTGATTTGTTAGACAATTTCGTGATGCAGTAGTGAAATTATAATGTGATTATAGGACGTTTAGCCAAGAAGACGAGGAAGTGAACCGTTTGGGCGTGTGACAGTCAAATCAGTGACAAGAACGAGGTGAGTACTTTCTTTTTATAAACTTGGTTAATATTACATCTTATGAAATTAAATGTTTTATGCATTGTCGCAATTTGGACAGTGATGAAATTAGCTGTTATATAGAATTAGAATTCTCTGAAGTAAACGAAGTTAACGTGTAAATTGTTAATAGTTTAATTGGTGGGTTAAACGACGAAACATCTCGTGTATTAATTTACTCTGAATTTATCTCCTCGCGTCTGTTGATATAACGTGTATTGTATAATATTATAAAACGATGATTTTCTTATACTCGAATTCATTTATAATGTAACAGAAGACTGTCAAGTTTGAGACTCTTGCATGCTACTGTAATCTTTTATAACATAGCTTGATTAATTACTAACGTACTCGCGTTTGCTATTAACCTTCTACAGTCGATCGCAAAAGTCTATATACAATTTGTAAGCCCCAAATAATTATGCAATTTCATTGCGACGTGAAATAGCTTTTATACATTGTAGACTTTCTTTCTGTTTAATTGGAGGAAACAGTAAGGAATTATAAAGTGTTTTCGCTGAATTCTTATTGGTATTTGATAAGGACAGGTCGGGTATTGTTAGTGACTGTACGTATCCATAAAGATCGAGATCAAGCTCGCCTATTTGCATATTATTATTCGTAATGCCCAGAGGAGTGATTAAGCATGATGAAACTGCAACGCGTGCTGATACCATCAGAACGGCCGCTGTCGATATCAATAGATCGAAACCGCAATGAATCAAGCCGCGAAATCATCTCGATCTAGGAATTTAACAGGCTACCATTGATCCACTTTTTGCACGACATTGACGCAAGTAGCGATCCCGTTTTCCTGCCGGCAGTCACTTCTATTACACTTAAACATAATCATTGTTTTAAATAGACGCAAGGGAATCGGGATTAAAATTACAGTAATAAAAGTTGCTACACTTACAATCTCGGATTGTGAGCAAAATCATTTAATACAATTTACTGGTGTATGAATATGTTATAAAAAAATGTGCTGGTAGTTCGGATGTTCGTTATCTAGTTTAATTCGGCTTAATGATTCGACTCGGATAAACGTCTCGAGAACTCAATCAATACCGATCGATCGATCAACGACCGGTTTGAAGGATCTGCCCGTTGATTACGACCATTAATTAAAATCATACTTGCCGTTAAGATGAAGGAACGGGAGCGGGCCGCGGGACGGATTAATGAACGTAATTAGCAAAAATTCAAAGGGACTTTTACGCGGCCACCGGACTCCCAGGATGGTTCCTTGCCCTTTCAGCGTCCCTTTCTCTCCTCTTCTCACCGTTTACCAAGAGCCGGCTGGGAAAAACTCATGTTATTAAGCCGCGGCAAAGGTACAGTCTTTCTCATAAAACCGTTTGTAATATCACAATCGTGACCGAACGATGAAATCTCTGTAACAGTTCATTCCTGTAATAGAATTTTCAGACAAATCTGATTTTCATGAATATTAAATAGAATCCAGAATTTCGTACCAGGAATTGACGTAATGAAAGAAACGAAGCATTACTTTTACACAATTTATTTAAATATCTAAGNGAAATCTCTGTAACAGTTCATTCCTGTACTAGAATTTTCAGACAAATCTGATTTTCATGAATATTAAATAGGATCCAGAATTTCGTACCAGGAATTGACATAATGAAAGAAACGAAGCATTACTTTTACACAATTTATTTAAATATCTAACAGATTTAATATGCAAATATTTATAATGAACATTCTTGTGCATTTTGAATCATATTTCTTTTATAAAAATCATTTCTTCAGGGAAGATGATGGTTCGTTCTGAGGCAGACTGTACCCCGGTTCTTCTGTAGTAGCCGGCGATGCTGCTACTCGTCTTCGTTCGCTGGCAAGGCTCGCGAGATTAGTTCATTACCGGGGCTAGCTGTGTCTTCCGTTTTTGCGTCCCATGGAAATAGATTTGTTGCAAGATCGACTCCATCGCGTTCCTACGTCACTCGCACGCGTTCACTACTCATTTCCTCGATCGAGTCCCACCTCGGTTTAGCAAACGATCAAAAAATTGTCTGGCGGCTTCTTGCCGCGATCACTAAATGCGTCTTGAAATTATTTTAGCACGAGGCGACTCGGACGAGTCAAAGGCCGCACAGTTTTTAATACATTTTTATTGTATTTCGCCCGGAGGTCGCGTCGGTATTTTACCGGTTTTTCACGTATTAAAGATGCAGACGAGAAGTCGAAGGATTATCAGTAATCTGTACGCAGGCATTTATTCGAGTCGAAATGATCTGGTAGTAACAAAGGCGGGCGGCCGCGAGGCGTTAATCACTGAGCCACTGCGCCGCGAAAGAAGTTATGCAAATTTATAATTACTGATAAAAGTTGCTGTAACTCGACGTTTCTTTCGCGTCCGATACGATCGTACGCGGCGGTCGCGTGCAAGAAATAACAATAATTGCGTTACGTCTCGCTAAAATGCGTTCCTAATCACGCTTTTCATCGTGCCCCTTAAGCAGCGTGCAAGAAAATCCAAATTACGGGGCCACGGTTCTACGCGAGGCGTGGCAGACACACGCGTGAAACTTCACGTAGACACGTACATCAGATCGTGTACGATACACTGTCCAAGTCCGGAGTTTCAGATACAGAAATCATCCATCAACCTTTGTTCCATCGTAGACTATTAATTATCAGAATGAAATATAAAATTAAATCAGCTGTGAATAGAATTCTAACGGAAGTTCACGTGATTTAACAATACGATAAACAGAGTTAGAAATAAGTTGGATACGGAATTAGAACAACAGTGGTTAGAATAATTACACCCGAAAAGATAAGAAGACAATTTATTAAATGTTTTAAGATTGCCGCTTATGCTATGTACTAGTCTCCTCAGATCTCGGGTCGGATCTCTTTAACGTACACTATGAAAGTTTCCTTTGGAGAAAAATCCGCGGTCTAATTATAGCATTACTTCTCGAAACGCAGCTCGCGTGGTCGCTTTTCTTATGATAACTGTTGGCACAGATCCCTATTTGAAATAAGGCTGCTCCTGTTACGTTAACTCGGTGTATGCTCAGATTCAGAACAATTTAGTACTCTTCAACCCTTAATCTTTCCATTGCCTCCCATATTTCTGTCATATTTCAGAACAACTTCCTTCCTTCAGATATCAAACATGACAGCAATATTACTCTTTTGCGTACAAAAAGTAAATGCGAAAATAATTGCGCTATTTATAAGAACGCGGAGGATCGCAATTATTTTTCCGGCAACATTTCTATTCTCCTTTACGTGTATTTTGACTGGAAGACAATATTTCTGCGTGCGAAGGGTAGAGAGGAGTCAGCGAATTTTCAATAGCTGTAGATTCCTCGGCTCGCATTCGGCGAGGGGGTCGAAGCACCGTTGTAAGCGGTGAATCGCCGACCATTATGCGCCGACAAAACTGACACCGGTTTCTCGTTAAATTGTAATACGGTTATCAGCCGGTACGTTCGACGCGCTCCGCCGCTGTTCCCACGCGATCTAGGGTGCTGCGATCGGGCCACGTTTTAGGGGCTGATTCAGCGCCCAAAAACTACTCAGGAATCGATACCGACCTACGCGTTACTTAACCCTTCTATCAACCTCCCGTCGAATTTGTTATCGCGAAACGTTTCGAACTTCGTATCGATATTTTATATACCCGAGTCGAAAAAGTAATTACGGTTTTGAACCTATTTATATTATAGAAGGATATGGAGGTCGAAATCATATTTTGAGCATAGAAATATAAGAGTACATTTAACTCTACTTTGAACCTATATCTAGTTGTTATGTCCGCTTATAAAGGATATAGATCTAAAATAGAGTTTATCAAATATAATTTAGTCCCTCAAGTCTTACTTCAAGAGTTTAGGAAAAGATCCTGTAGGTTCATACTAGTATTTATGAAACCTAACATTGTACTCAAAAGTCCATTGGTTGGCAAAACTTGAGGACATGTGCACTGAGAGGATCCATGATACCTACGTTTTTTTTGGCTCATATTGTAGATCAAGAATCTCTTTTACGTTCACCCAATTTATAGCGAAATTATCATTATTTTTCTTTAACAATTTTTATAAACGAATAACACAAATTTTCGCTTTGTTGCTGTATAAAAAAAATTCTATTGTATAAATTACATTGTTTTAAAGCCTTTTTGAAAATTTATAATAAGAAGTATAAGAATAAACAGAATAATTAATTTCAGATGCATATCAGATTCAAATGCGCATAGTTTGTAAAATAATTTTATATAACACAATAAATATTTCAGAGGATCCTAAAAAAATCTTATATACCCTTAAATAGGCCTTCAGGTTCCCATCTCTTACTTGGGGAAATAAATTATAACTACTTTCGTGAACGAACTGAAAGTTCTTAAGGCCTAAAATATAATTTAATATTTTTGTAGGGACTTATAGTTTCTGATTAGAGTTATAAACACTAAGTTATGTAGTATAGTATAGTAGTATGTAGTATAGTATTAAACACTAAGTTCTGAGATAACTACTAGTTCTACTTTTTAGATCTAATAGACTTAAACTGGGTTGCATTTAGGTTTAGAAGATTCAAATTACAGTTAAATTTTCGACTCGGGTACCTCCTCGCGGCGAACGTTCGCGGTTTAACCCGTATTAGAGTCTGCGACAAACGAATTAATTTCCGATGCAGACGGCCACGAGTGTGTCTGACGGCGACGTCATTTTTGTCGAGTGCGTATCATTATCGATTCACTTTCATCCATAGTGAATGAGCGCGTGTATAGCCGACTCTTTACGGGAACAGGAAGTCGGAGGTTATTACACGGCGCGGTACGGCACGGTACGGCACCGCGGCACGGATAAAGTGGAGTAGGTACGCGTACCCGAGGCTCGCTCGGGCTCTTTAAAATATAATATCGCGAGGTTGGCTAGAGCCCCGGCAGCTTGCGCGGCTGCTGATCCCGTGTACCCGTGATTAGAGCGGTTTTTATGGTAATGCATTTCACCGGGGGGCCCCCCCACCCGATCGTAAATTGCGCCGATGACCCTTTACTTGTTTTGCGGATGATCCCCGCGCCCGGGTTTTACCCCGGCTTCTGCAGTAATTATGAAATTTCCATCGCCGGCTCGCCGCCGCCCCGAACTTCGTTATTAATTGCCGCCCCGACACTTTTCGACTATTTTTCTCAGCTGTTCTTCACGGACGCTCGATAACATCGTCGATGGCATTGTCGCGCGTTGAAAAATGCATCTAGACTTCGATACATTAGTTTACTGGAAAATCGGTCTGTGACAAATTGCATAAACCGCGTTGGATGACAGCGTAATTTTCTTATTAATATAGACTTAATTGAGTCTTGTTGCGTCGAGTCAAAATTCTCGTACAAAAGACGGATTAATCGCCGCGTCCGATCGGTTTTACATGTAACCGTGCATTAATTAATTTCGTAATTTCTCCGACGGAGTTTTCGATCTCATTTCGTTAGACAATATTATTATCGACGTTTATAACGTGACGTTGTGCTCTTGTCAATTTTGTTATTAGACGGCAGAAACGATTTTCTGACCCGAATCGACTTTATCAGCCGGCGTTATTAAAATATCTGGGAACCAATTAACCGGGGAAACAGAGTGTTCTTGTTAGCATTGGAGAAAGTCCGTCGCGTCGATGGAAGCACACGCGGGGCACCATAAAATCTTGCGGCCGCGGACTTTCAAACTTGCAGATAATCGGCCGGCGTAGTCGCGGGTTGAGTAAGCACGGTTTAACCTTTTGCCTGTTGCAAGAAAGTATGGTGGAAGTGTAATCGCATGCAGCTTGGTCCGCGTCCGCCTGAAATTATCGCGCAGAACGCGCGGAGAACAGCGTACACGCCGCGGAATTAATCGTACAGTTTGGAAACGCCGAGATTTAGTGAGCGGCTGTTAATACTGATTTATAAGCGGACCTTCTCCTACGGAATTTATGTTAATTCTCCTTGAATGATGCATATTTCTCTATGTAAATTCCATGGAACGCACATGTTACGCGGCTTGTAACACTTGTTTTCGGCTGATTTATACAAGTTTCCGCGAAACGGTCTTACCTCTAATTCGATCGTCCCGCGGTTTTCACTTTCGTCCGCCTCTCGAGCTCCGCTCGTTATTAATAGTTCGGCGAATAGTTAATGCGCCGGTCGTGATGACTCAATTATTAACAAAACAACGGAGAAAGATTCGCAGGGAGAGAAACTGTGTAATTAAGAAGTTTCAGAGCGTGTTAAAATGTTGTTAAAGGCGCATCTACTCGGTAAAGATCTACGATCTTTTGCCACGTTCACTTGATCCCGCGGCGATTAATATAGTTCAGCTTCTCAAGATTCATTATGCAAATACCTAATCCGGCAAAGAGAGGTTTAAACCGAGATAATCTTGTACACCGCGATATTCGTGGCACGTACAGTTGATAGTTCGTTACATCAACAAATATTATTGAACGGTCACGAGCAGTATTTAATAACGTATAGTAGATATCGCGATATCGACTATTGAATTTCAATAAAATGTCAGATCCCCGATAAAAATGTGAGCAGGGTCCGGTGGAACGAAATCCAAAAAAAATCATCGCGACTAACATTTTGTTTCAGCTAACAGACTATGCAAAAGTCGTGTTCACTTTTTTTTGACAAATTCATCAGGGCCAGATAGCCCTGTCCTTTTTCTAAACGAAAGTATGTAATCAACTTTGCTACGACTAGTTTTACATATTCAGCGAGTGATCTCCTTCAAATTGCGTCAGAGGGAAAGATTAAGTAGCACAGGCCAAGGTAAATGATGTCATCCTGAACTTAGACGCTAAAATAATTATACAATTAGACTAAATTATTTTACACAGAAAGATATTTTAGAAAAAATCTAGGAAGGCTCTACTTTTGTAATAAGGTAAATGATGCCTCGTCTTCCTGAACTTAGGCGCTAAAATAATTACACAATTATGCTAAAATTATTTTACACAGAAAGATATTTTAGAAAAAATGTAGGAAGGCTCTGCTTTTGTAATAAGGTAAATGATGTCGTCCTGAACTTAGGCGCTAAAATAATTATACGATTAGATTAAAATTATTTTACACAGTTAAAATTTAGATTAATACAATTAAATTTAATATGGCAGATTAGCGCAATAGATTTAAACTCTAATTATAAAATTTTCAACTTTTATTAGAAACATATTTTTAAAAAAATCTAGGAAGGCTCTGCTTATGTAATAAGATAAATGATGCCTCGTCTTCCGGAACTTAGGCGCTAAAATAATTACACAATTATGCTAAAATTATTTTACACAGAAAGACATTTTAGAAAAAATCTAGGAAGGCTCTGCTTTTGTAATAAGGTAAATGATGTCATCCTGAACTTAGGCGCTAAAATAATTATACAATTAGACTAAAATTATTTTACACAGAAAGATATTTCACAAAAAAATCTAGGAAGGCTGCTTTTGTAATTTATCCCCGTCTGAATTGTATTGGGTAAGCGGGAACTTTTGGTCTCGCTTGGTGTTTTAAAGGCCCTTCGACCTGCTCGCGACCCTCGCGGCGCGGCGGAACATCCGTCGCGTGGGAACCTGGAGCATGCGACCCGCTTATACCTTGTGAAAGGTTAAACGGCCTCTTTAACGCACACTTGCAGCAACCGCGCCGGCGGAGACCTTTCTATAGCTCGGGAAAGCGCGTCAAGCGTTGTCGTTATCGAACATTCGTGTCCATTCGCTCGATCGATTCGACAGATATCGCGGCGTTCGGTTCGCGGATCGACGACAGCTACCGCCCTTTCGTTCCTCGCCTGCCTGCCTTTCATCAAGAAAAGAGACCGCTCTCTTTTCCTCGGACTCATAAGCAAACCCCGTTCCAATATACAAATATACAGTGTATGTATATAAATCAGAAAATGCCGCAATCTCGATGTTAGTATATAATTAAAATTCAAACAAATTGTCAGTTCGTTAAAGAACCGGTTTAATTTTTAATTTATTTAACGCAACGATGAATAGAATCCTGGGAAAAGGCCTGAGGCAAAAACTGTTATAATTCGTTGATAGATAATTACACGATAATCGGTGCTCAATCGCAGGTAACCGCGGCCTGAAAGGCGAGCGGAATTGGCGTTGAAGGGTTAATCGCGTTCGTTTCGCTAACAGAATGCTCGTGATTGTTACAGTTTGGCGGCGATCGGGCCGTGGCGGTGACGGTAACGGCGACGGGGACCCTACGAGAAATACTCAAAACGCTGTATATCGGGCGCAGAAGTTGCAAATTACGTGGCAGTTTCAGCGCGACATTGTTCCAAGGTATGTACGGCGGCGGTGGGAAACTAACGGTTCGTTTCAGTTACACGCGGAGTTACGTCGCGACAGTTTAGTTTGGTATTTCGGGCCGATCTTGAAATCGGCTGGGGCCAACTCCGTGTCAAAGTTCGAGTCAACTTGGCCCCGGCGAACGTGCGAAACGTGAGCCGCATTCGCATCGTCGATCACCGTAATCCCAGACGGTATTAATTGTTTGTCAAAAATTTCCTCCCGGCGCGTACGAAATTATTAAACGCCCGGACAGAATTTCGAGCGGCGCCGTTCGTCGAACCCGTCGAACGAAACGATCTCGCTAGTTTTTTACCATTATACTATTATTAATGGAACGGGTTTGAAAGTACTCTTCCAGAAGGGAAGCTTATCTCGTTTAAAAATCATCGAATTTTGCACGCGAACATATCAAGCACCGGCGTCGTAAACATTCCCGCTGAAATTTCGGTGGAATTTTTTTTTCCCATCCATACATTTATTTTTGCCGACACGCAGCGCGTGGCGGTGCGTTCAATGAAATTTGATAGAAAGTTCAGTGAATACGTCGAATTCACCAGCGGGTCGCATCGTTCCCTCCCTGTAACTATGAATTGTTCGCGTCAAGTGTTCCTAACTGATTCAGTTAAAAAACCTTCTAATATTGATACGAATTTTTACATCGATTTTTCCCTGTTTATTAAATTTCTAAATGCGTAAACGCGCGAGACGATTATTACGCGTTTCATCCGTATTGTAAGCGATTGTCGCTAACAAAAGCTCGAAAAAGGATTGCAACGCAACCGGAAAACAGGATACAACTAGCAGAGGTTCCTCGTAACTCATTTCTCACCTTGTTAGTATAATCCGGCGGAGACTTTCGAGTAATTTAACGGGAGAGCGCGCGATGATTGCTACGTTGTATGAATTTCGTTTCTAGCCGGAGTAAAACGAAAAAAAAGAAGGAAATTCGCGCTCGTTGCCTATCGTTCCGGCAACTTTCATCGCAACAATATCGATACCGTAACAATTGTTGTAGCTACCGCTGTAATTGGACCCGGCGAGAACAGAATATCGGTGGCTCGTTTTTGAAACGCGTTTAAATTGATCGCCGGCGAACGCGGAATCATTCTGATTACGTATAGCGTAAAACAATTTTTCCGAGAAATCAATCGTCGAGCATCATTTCCATCGTCACGCGTTCATTCATAAATATAATTAATTAATGATGCGGCAGATAATGTATCACTAGATATTTAACTCTTTGTCCTCGTACGCCGGAAATGACATAATAAAATAGCATTGAAAATTAATTGATTTCAAAGGGTTGATAAAACGCTTAAGGGATTTCCGCGTATCATTAAAAATGGGGAATGAAAAATCGGGTTTCGCTAGTCAGATACTTGTGGACGATAGTGTACGCGGGTTTAAAGTTTCCCCGGCTGTTATTTTTCAGCCGAGTCGTCGAGACTCCTCTGTCTCCCTCCGCCGTTCCCTCTACTACATCCTCTTTTTCCCTTACTCGGCGCGTCGAAATTTCGGTTGCCACTTTANCTAACAGAATGCTCGTGATTGTTACAGTTTGGCGGCGATCGGGCCGTGGCGGTGACGGTAACGGCGACGGGGACCCTACGAGAAATACTCAAAACGCTGTATATCGGGCGCAGAAGTTGCAAATTACGTGGCAGTTTCAGCGCGACATTGTTCCAAGGTATGTACGGCGGCGGTGGGAAACTAACGGTTCGTTTCAGTTACACGCGGAGTTACGTCGCGACAGTTTAGTTTGGTATTTCGGGCCGATCTTGAAATCGGCTGGGGCCAACTCCGTGTCAAAGTTCGAGTCAACTTGGCCCCGGCGAACGTGCGAAACGTGAGCCGCATTCGCATCGTCGATCACCGTAATCCCAGACGGTATTAATTGTTTGTCAAAAATTTCCTCCCGGCGCGTACGAAATTATTAAACGCCCGGACAGAATTTCGAGCGGCGCCGTTCGTCGAACCCGTCGAACGAAACGATCTCGCTAGTTTTTTACCATTATACTATTATTAATGGAACGGGTTTGAAAGTACTCTTCCAGAAGGGAAGCTTATCTCGTTTAAAAATCATCGAATTTTGCACGCGAACATATCAAGCACCGGCGTCGTAAACATTCCCGCTGAAATTTCGGTGGAATTTTTTTTTCCCATCCATACATTTATTTTTGCCGACACGCAGCGCGTGGCGGTGCGTTCAATGAAATTTGATAGAAAGTTCAGTGAATACGTCGAATTCACCAGCGGGTCGCATCGTTCCCTCCCTGTAACTATGAATTGTTCGCGTCAAGTGTTCCTAACTGATTCAGTTAAAAAACCTTCTAATATTGATACGAATTTTTACATCGATTTTTCCCTGTTTATTAAATTTCTAAATGCGTAAACGCGCGAGACGATTATTACGCGTTTCATCCGTATTGTAAGCGATTGTCGCTAACAAAAGCTCGAAAAAGGATTGCAACGCAACCGGAAAACAGGATACAACTAGCAGAGGTTCCTCGTAACTCATTTCTCACCTTGTTAGTATAATCCGGCGGAGACTTTCGAGTAATTTAACGGGAGAGCGCGCGATGATTGCTACGTTGTATGAATTTCGTTTCTAGCCGGAGTAAAACGAAAAAAAAGAAGGAAATTCGCGCTCGTTGCCTATCGTTCCGGCAACTTTCATCGCAACAATATCGATACCGTAACAATTGTTGTAGCTACCGCTGTAATTGGACCCGGCGAGAACAGAATATCGGTGGCTCGTTTTTGATACGCGTTTAAATTGATCGCCGGCGAACGCGGAATCATTCTGATTACGTACAGCGTAAAACAATTTTTCCGAGAAATCAATCGTCGAGCATCATTTCCATCGTCACGCGTTCATTCATAAATATAATTAATTAATGATGCGGCAGATAATGTATCACTAGATATTTAACTCTTTGTCCTCGTACGCCGGAAATGACATAATAAAATAGCATTGAAAATTAATTGATTTCAAAGGGTTGATAAAACGCTTAAGGGATTTCCGCGTATCATTAAAAATGGGGAATGAAAAATCGGGTTTCGCTAGTCAGATACTTGTGGACGATAGTGTACGCGGGTTTAAAGTTTCCCCGGCTGTTATTTTTCAGCCGAGTCGTCGAGACTCCTCTGTCTCCCTCCGCCGTTCCCTCTACTACATCCTCTTTTTCCCTTACTCGGCGCGTCGAAATTTCGGTTGCCACTTTATGGAGCTGTTTTCCTTTCCTTCCTCTCCGCTACGAGGAAACTTTTCCAGTGTGGACCGGCCGTGGAACGCGCGACGCCCGGCGGAAGGGGATGGGAAACGAGGGGGTGGTTGAAACAGGGGTGAAGCGCGAACGGGAAAGAAGAGGGAGAGACAAGTTTAAGGGTGAGCCGAGGGAGTTAGGGTAGGTTGCGGCACGCTGGAATTCGGTCACTATTTTAATATCGATCCGCCCGCCACCCTTTCCGACCCCCTTCCCACCGCGGCTCGCCTCTCTTTTAGCGCACGACCGTGCACACACGCCTCGCTGTGGACTTATTGGTTCTACACGAAAATCTTTCATCAATTTCATCAACTGTGTTATTCCTCGAATTTGTTATAACTACGCAGAACTTTATTTGCGATAAATTCANGCAGGAGCGGATCTACGAGCTGTAAAACCTTTACGCTTGCTTTGGAAGCGAACTCTTTATACATATGCATCATGATAATCATTACAACGTATTACCAACACTGCTAACGAGCGTATTTTCTTCTTTACTGGATACCCAAAGAGCTTTTCCATTCTTTGCTTCTCGATAAACCTTGCAATCAGCAATTTTTCCAGGAAAACTTGTTGGAAATTCTAGAAACAATTTTTTACTGCATTATAATTATTGCAGTTATTTTCAGCAAATCGTATTTGCAATTCTAACGTCGGTATAACTATAACATCAAGACTGCGCAACAATAGAAATTTGAATCGGTTCCCTCGTAATCAACGCATCGACGTTAATTAAGTTGAGGTTGAAAAAAGAAAGCAAGAGGAAAAATCCATAAATGCATTTAGAAACAATTTCAGTTTTGATATGTAATTTCCAACCGGAATGATGGCGAACACGCTCGTTTTAACGGATGCGAGAAAAAAAGTACGCGGAGCTTAATTTGATTCGTTAGCAACCTTGTCTTGCGAAATCTGCGATGCCACGCTCCGTGGTTCTAATTAGAATCGTTATTATTCCCTTTCGGTGGTGCGCAGCTGTTATCGGTCATTCGTTAGCATTCAGATAAAAAAAAGAGGAATGGGTTATCAATCTTTTGTCTCGAGGAACATCGCCCGCTCGTCCGAATTAACTTCTTCTACGAGCATGATTATGAAACATAAAGAAGGTTCATTAGCATAATATTGTAAACGCGGCGCGCGGGCCAAGCAATGGAAATTATGAGATTAAAGGAAGTCGTAAATTGAAAAGGTGCGAATGTTGTTGCAATCTCGATCGTAACGAGACAGGCTATGCATGTACGGAGCGGAAGGAAATTTTCGAATTCTGGGAAAGGCGATCGGGTTTAATAACAGCCGCCGACTTAATCCCGTGGCAGCTGTAATCGTGGCCCGGTCGAATGGGTAGGAAAAGTCGCATGTTGAGCCTGATAAACGAAACATAAAGGCACTGATGGCGGCCGAATAGGTGGTCGCAACATTGGCCACAGTTTGGTGGTAGAAACTGAAGGGTGCTCTGCGCCCAACGCACGATTAGTCGTACGTGTTCACGGAAGGTATACAGAAATCCTGTAGAACAAGAAATAATACATTTTTAATCGTACAGTACCATCAGATATACGTGTCAATAAGGAGAACGGGTTCACCCGAGTCGAAAAAGTAATTACGGTTTTGAACCTATTTATCCTACAGAAGGATATGGCGATCGAAATCATATCTTGCAACATAGAAATATAAGAGTACATTTAACTCTAATTTGAACCTATATCTATAAACTGTGGTACATTTAGGTTCAGAAGATTCAAATTATTGGTAACGAATCGGATCGACGATACTTGCGACAGGCACACCGCATCCTGTATTAGTTGTTCGTATACTTAGATAAAATATTTCGCGCGCTGTTCGTCTTTTCGCGGACGGCGACGGGGCAACAAAAATTGCCGGTTACACGCTCTAATACGTTTTTTCGTGTCGTGCTCATTGGAGAACGGGCGGCCGGTGCCGCGGCAAAATTTACCAGAAAGCCATGCACCGGTCCGTGCGAATTCCCATCCTTTTTTTTCTCGTCTCCCTCTCTTTCTCCCTTTCCGTTCTTTTTCCTCGCGTAGAAAAGGCGTCGCACACTCGGGCCGCCGCTGAAAATAATCCAAAATAAGTCGCCGGTATCGATCGGGGCCGGGCAAAAAGAAGGCAAAACGTTAGTCGACGGCCAAGCACCCGTGGCACACGCGGCCCGTGCCGCCCCGTGTGTTACTGCAAGCTCACGCCTCGCTACTACTAGCTGCTGGCCAGAACGGTTTTAAGCTCGACTATCGACGAATCTAAACAGATCCCGGGTTAATGACGGGCCTATGGAAAATCGGGCATCTGAGATATTCAAATATCCAGAAACACGCACGTTGTAACGACCGAAAAACACAGATCGCGAAACTTCCGTTCGGTTTCTGTTTTTTAAACGAATTGGTAATGCTCGGTGTAACTAATTCTCCGCAGCGAAGTAAATTAAATCTCAAACGCTATTATTTATGAATTTAATTCTCCTACCGTTAACGTCGGCGCTCGATTAGATAAAAATTGTAATATGGAAATTAAATATTCATACGCGTCGTTACGATATCTAAATTACATTGGTAACGTCCACACGTGGGAATGCGTAATCATTTTTCACGGTCAAAGGAACTCGCGATAATGCCTCTTCTCTTCGGTAAAACGGTTGCGTGCGATATCTTATCAATATCCCGTTACACGTTTAATCGTAATTGTTAGAGGTGAAAAACGTTCGACGAGATCGCAGTAAATCAGAAACGATGGGTTTTCGAATCGAGTTCCGTACGCAGCAGCTTGATCCGCGCGATACGTAGTAAGCAGCGGGTTAACCCTGATTGGGAGAGCGGGAGGGAGGGCGGCGGCGTGCTATTTAAACCGCGACGTATCAATAACGGAGTAGTTTTTGGCCGATTTCATTGATTTCCGATGGAGTTGCGCTGATGCGCTCGGGACGCGATCGGCGGCGGGCCGACGCGCCGCGCCGCGACTCCGGCACAGGTAGGCTACATGCAAAACATTGTAATTGATTGGACCTGTGGCCTGATAACCGCCCGGTGACCTCACCGGCCCCCGCTCGATACGCGTACTCGGTCATGGAATAATTATTTCTTCTTTCTCCGACTCCTCTCTCTACAGTCCTCCGCAAAACTACACCTCGTCTGCATTCCCAGTATTCTTAAGGAGGTTCATCCGGTTAAGGAATTAACAGATAGATCTCCAAAAAAAATTTTATAGTCTATATATAACAGTATATCAGGATTATTGAATAATCTCTGGGAATAAAATTATGCAATCATGGAAATACAGATTTTTCTGCAAAGATTTATTTATATTTAACGAGGTTCATCAGGTTAAGAAATTAACAGATACATCTCCCAAAAAAAATTTGATAGTCTATATCAGTATACCAGGATACATCGAAAAAATTTTTAAGTCATTTGGATACCTTAATGACGAGATATTGATATAAATATTTTTTACAATTTTATATGTAGTCATATGGAAAAGAGTGATTTCCCAGACTTCTATCGCTAATTTGTTAGATGTTGACAGACAGTTTTGAATGAAACTTATGTCATATTAAAGAGAAACATTTAACGAATATTTTAATTGCAAATTTAGGTAGATTGGGTGACTATGAATCGAGAAATATATAAACAGAACAAACAAAATCTGCATCTTTCAGCAGTAGATAACCTCCGTTATTAACATATACTCTAGTCAAGCAAGCTCCCCTTTTCTATAACTTGCATTTGACTTGCTATGTACCAGATGAACCTCGTTAAATCTCTCAATTTTTTATTAAGAGAGTGAATCTTAATTAATCAAATTCTTAATTAATATTTTTCATCTTAGAAATATTGATTAGTAAATGTTCTCCAGCGAATACAAGCATGATCTCTTTTTCGTATGAATTTTTTCTAATTCTGAAGAAATGAGAAAGTTTGATTTTTGGGTGTGAGTGTATGAGGGTCTCTTTGCCAGCGGTCTGAAAATCGATTACACCAACGATCTGTTGTCTGCATCGGGGAATGGATCCCGACTATCGACGCGTCTCGATATCGGGAAACCGTGGGGTTCTCCGGGGCGGAAAACGAAAAAATTAACCTCGAGCGCGAGCCGAACCAGAAGATTATAATTGAACGCGGATCAAGTTCGACTTGTTTCAAACCTTTTTTCGACGATGCCTGGAACCGTATTTTCGCCTTGCGGTTTTATTCCCGCCGCTTGACAAACTCCGGTCGAAAAATATGGTTCGACCCCGAAAAATCGATGTTTCGCAGATTTTCCTTGTTGGCTTCGTAATTCGGAAATTAGAAGTCGTCGAATGGAGAATTAAATTTATGCAAATTTAACGGGGAACATTGCATTTATTATGTTGTACTTGGTTGCGTTACTTGTCGCGGGGCTTTCGCTTTTGGTAGGTGCGTACTCACTTGTGAGCACCGCTGTACATTGAAGGAACCCCGGAAACCACGGCAGAACAAATCTCTTAATAGCTTGTTAATAGTGAAACGCGGCACGGAAAATCAAGCGGTGCGGTTATTGAACGTGCTCGAATATTTGAAACTGCGTTTAATGCCGTGCTCCCGGGTAATTACACGCTCTCGCGACTAATAGACGTTCAAATAATCGAGACTCCATTATAATATACCGGTACGCGGTGGCTGCGCAACATCCAAAGCTGCAACGCCTATTGAGGATTTCAATTCCTCCAGACTTCAGACCCTCGACATGCGATCGTAAATTCAGTCTAATAGATTATATATTTCTTCTTGTAAAAAGAAAAGTAAATGCCGTTTTCCTACTTTGATTACGTGAAACAGCTGCTTAGTGTAAAAACAGCAGGTGGCGAAATAATTAATCGATTATTCCTGAAGTATTCGAGATAGAGAAAACGTGTATACGACCTTTTTTGTAGGTAATAGTAGTACCTACAACTTTTATTCGAAGCATTTTTCGAAATTTTGAGAAAAAGAAATTTTTCATTTTTCCGAGATTTTGTCAAGGGGTACCCCTTCAGATTCTTCGAAATTTTTGTTATTCTTCAAATACTTCTAAACAGTTGGACCTATGAGAAAATTGCATACCACCTTTTTCGTAGCTATCGATTAAAGACACGACTTTTGTCTAAAACATTTTTCGCTGGAATCGATAGTTAACGAGTATTTTGCAAAAATCTGTTTTACCGATTTTTGTTAATTACTCATTAACCATCGATGATAGCGAAAAATGTTTTAGATAAAAATTGCAGCTCTAGGCGTCAGGTATAGATTAGGTTATATGCAATTTTCCCGTAGATCAAACAGTTTAGGAGTAATTGAGAAAAAACGAAAATTTTTTCCAAAAGCTTGCTGTTTCAACGATGTGATGGCCGGATTTTGTCAGCATCCATAAAATGCTAGTTAATCATACTTAACTCATGAAATATTAAAGTTAGAAGAAAAATGCATAGAATCTTTCTTGTAGATAACATCAGTGCCTACAACTTTTGTATAATACTTTTTACGCTAACATCAATAATTAATAAATAAATNTGCTAGTTAATCATACTTAACTCATGAAATATTAAAGTTAGAAGAAAAATACATAGAATCTTTCTTGTAGAGAACATCAGTGCCTACAACTTTTGTATAACACTTTTTACACGAACATCAATAATTAATAAATAAATAAAAATAAAATTGTTTATTCCAAAAACTTCGTCCTAGCGAAAAATGTTTCAAACAAAAGTTGTAGCTCCAATTCTTAGCTACCATAAAGGTCCTATCCAATTTCCTTCTAACTCGATTCATTAACGAATAATTAGCGACGACCGAGCCTACTGTTCTTTCTCATGCTCTGCCAATACTGTATACGTTATAGATGAAGAGCGCTGTTTAAAAACAGGCTTGTAACGTTTCGTAATAAGAGGCCTGGTCGTTTATCATTAGGCATATTGCGTATCCGTGCGGTAATTGCACACGAGATCCGCGTGCAACGTTGTATTAAACGTTTCAGCGTGCATAGTTAGTTTTATAACGTTGCTTCTGATTTGCACACAAATCTCCGCGTAAATTGTTGACTTCTGCGAATACGAAACTGTGAACCACCTTCTCAGCTCGGTGCGTGGATTTCGCAGTGCGTGAGCAGCCAACCTTCCTATTAGAAACTCCGCGTACAGTCCGTCTCGCAATCGTCTTATGAAAAATGAATTAATTAGACTCCTTATCTTTACTGATTATATGAAGAAATATTATACGAGGAAATATATTTCAATTACGCGACGCCTTTAGATTTTATTTATTTTAAAAAATAAAAAATATGGTGTGAAGCCTTCAATTAAAAAAAGGCGAATGCAATTTCGTATCAGGGAATCTGTTGATCGCTGAAATTGTTTATTCGCGGCTTAATGGTCGAGTCATTTATTAGGTGAACAGCGAGACGCGCGGGTTATCAAGTTTTTAATGATACGGGATCTTGCGGCAGGGACTGTACGATACGCGAATTAAAGAAGATACGCATCGTTCGCGAAGTACCGGAAGAGCGTAATTCCGCGGACCTAGCAAACCGAGTCCCTCGGCATCTTCGGCTAATTCCGCGCGATAAACTGAACATCTCCCCGACTTCCTCCATTATGATCGGAGATAGACATTTGACGGCGCGCCGCGCACCTCCTATCGATCTTTCGCGTAACACCGCGAACACGCCAGTCATCCACCGTTTTTCCCTTCCGCAAACAAATTTCGAACCGCCGTCCGTTCCTCTCATTAGACGCCCGATATACGAAACCGTTTTTATCGCATTAAGTAAGCGAGTAATCGTGGATCTTATCTCGTTCATTTTACGACAGACTCGCCGCTCTCACAATGAACATTTCTTCTATTCGCGATTTAATTAGGAACATCTTCGCTCGATACTCTGCGATGTTTACTTTCCGCCGGGTTCTTGCGATCCTGACGTGTTTTCTTATAAACGCAGCCTATTAGCGCGGGAAATTAGGCGATTCTCTAATGGGCAGAGATTACACGGGGCGTCATTCGCTGTCATTAGCCTCGAGGAAACGACCGACGCATGATTTTCAGTCTGTTCCGTGCGCCGCGGCTTCGTTTATACGGAATACGACCCGGTAAATGACTTAACCGTTGGCAAAAACTCGCGTTAAGTTATATGCCCCTTCGTAGAAGAAGGGAACGACGGCTGGGAAATACCGCGGGAACTATAACGCTCCTATTCTAATCTTTGTTCTACCCTTTGACTATATATAGTCAAAGGTTCTACCGCGATTTCAACAAAATCAATCGTATGATGACAGGAACATTGATTCCATGATAATTAATTTGTCCTTGGAACGGGGGAACTAATTATTCGAGAAAGAATGTGATTTGATATCAATTTCCCGTGTCTCGTACGAGTTATNTTCGTAGAAGAAGGGAACGACGGCTGGGAAATACCGCGGGAACTATAACGCTCCTATTCTAATCTTTGTTCTACCCTTTGACTATAGTCAAAGGTTCTACCGCGATTTCAACAAAATCAATCGTATGATGACAGGAACATTGATTCTATGATAATTAATATGTCCTTGGAACGGGCGGAACTAATTATTCGAGAAAGAATGTGATTTGATATCAATTTCCCGTGTCTCGTACGAGTTATTTTTTTCGGACGACAGCAATTTTAGCAGTTGAAGGGTGGCGAATGGTAAAACTTCCGACTAGGAAAACGAGCGCGGGCATCAGGATTTCGATCTCCGGTTCGTAAATCGCGCGGATGCCTCGTGATTAGCGAGGAGAAGCCGGCGCGCCGCCGTTCGTTTACCAGGTTGTAAACGGTTTAACGGTTGGCGAAAGAATATCTGGAAAATAGGCAGCCGATGCGGTTTGTCGTGCAGCATCGACAGTCGGGATTGCCGACGCTTCCTGGGGTAGTAGTCTGGCCGATCATTACGGTATACCTATTACGAACGGCTTTCTGGAATTCGCACCTACCTCCCTGATAATAGATACGCCAAACTCGTCCATAGACACTGTCATAAATAGCTTTTATTATCGGAGAATTACCAGCCGGTTTCTGATTTTATTCAACAAAATATTTTGAGAATTTCGTATATGAGAATTCATTCGTAGATACAAAAAATATGATGACAAATTATACAGATTTTTCTTACCATTTTAATTCTACTGATTAAATATTTTTATAATATAAATGACAGAAGTACTTTTTGAGAGAAATTATGTGATTAATCTTGTACACGTTCTCGGGTCTGATGTTCCGTTAAAATTAGCAACAGAGGGCTGTGTTCCAGGAGGTTTAAACGCGATTCGTGAGGAAAATCGAAATGAAAATCGTCGATGAACGGGGTGAGGCCGGACCGGCTGTAAAAGTCAAGCAGGCTCTCGTTGGGTTTCAGGAAGCCACCGTTCTCGAATGGTGGCAATTTGACGGGGGATTTACAGGCGGGCGCCGAGCTATTGCTTTTCGCGGAGCGAATTCCAGAAGGCTGACCTAACGCGCTCGCTGCTACTCAAAATTGACGCGTTTTGCCGCCGGAATTACAATGAGACTTGTTCCATTATTTTAAGCACAACGCCGGTCTCTCTACAAAGTCTTCCAGTAGANCCGAACCGAACTTCGCACATTTTATTTTCGCCTATGAACAATTTTCGACGAGGTTTACTCGCATTACTTNATCCCATAAATCAGAAATATCTAATATAAAAAATAAAATTTAATTTATACTTGAGATAATTATTCTCATCTTATCGAGCAAAATTCAAGATACTACGAGTATTCATTCATTTGTGGAGATACTATGTGCATGTAATTTNATCCCATAAATCAGAAATATCTAATATAAAAAATAAAATTTAATTTATACGTGAGATAATTATTCTCATCTTATCGAGCAAAATTCAAGATACTACGAGTATTCATTCATTTATGGAGATACTATGTGCATGTAATTTAAAAAAATATTTGCAAACGAAGGTTCCATTGATGAAATTTTGCGAAGGGAATCTTAACTGAGATAAGAAGTGAAAATAGGAAGATGGATGAGCGTCGGGTTCACCGGTGTGATACAACTTCCGGTTATTTTGATTAAATTGGAGGAAGACGGAACTGGCGGACGATAAAAGTATGATGCGAAGCGCTGTCTACCGTTGCGCCTCGGCCAGAAACACACGCGTGCGTGCGTGCGTGCGTTTAGTGCGCGCACGAGGACGTACGCGTCCCGAACCGTAACCGCCTGCCAGGATCCTCTTTCTACATTAAAACTTAAATGCAACCATGTGCGCTCCCTGTGCAATTATTATTTTTAATGTACAGATTTAATTCCTAAATTTATCGGCCAACTAATTATCGGTTTATCTCATTTTTATTGCACTGCAAGAAAACGAAATGAGAAATTGATTGCAATCGCTCTCTTCGTTTGCACGTTCTTTAAGCTTTTTTCAAAATGAGAAATACCTCTGATATTCGGAATTAGGAGGCTTTTCGCATTTACTTTTCAATCCAACAAAAACGCGCATTAAACGGTTGATGCACGTTCGTCAAGTGTCTTTTTTCTCCCTCTCTGATAATAACTCACGTCGGAATGCGAATTGGAAACTGTATTATTCGCGGCCGACGATATCGGTTTGACTGGAGCTTTCATCATCATTGATATGCATATAAGCAACGCTTGAGCGAAGAATAGCAAGATCGATATCCGGGAGCCAAGTGACAAATAATAAAAAACCGAGTGAGAGAAAGAGAGCAGAGGGAGAGAGAAATGACGGTGCTCTTTTCTTCCATTGTTCGCAACAAGTTTGTGGGTTACATGATATGTAACTTTACATAAAACATGATCCAGTGTCACGTATCATAAATCTATTACATCATTCATCATACGGAAATCTCGCGAAGGAAGTCGACTCCATCCAGCTCGTAATAAATAAATTCTAACTAGCAGTTTTTTCATCAGCAGATCATTTGGGTTATGTTGGATTTTATTAAACAAAAATAAATCGTTTTGTTTGAGAGACACTTCATTTGGTTTCCATTGAGTCTTTGTTAGTTTTAGTCAATGGGCCTTCGGCCTTATCTGGACCCTAAACGGTCGGAGCAAAAACACGTGGCCGGGCATTATGTGGTCCTAACTTTTCCGTTGCGTAGTTTTCTTTCAGTTAGTCTCGTTCAGAGAGCTAAAGAGTAAAGACGTCCTTCCAAGTCAGTAATAAAAGTTTTATAAAATTTGTAAGCGCGAAAGTATTCGGGTATCACCACCTAGCTAATGGCATTATTTCTAATTAGGTACCCGAAATTGTGTCGAATATCCTCGAAGCAGGATCTGCGGCGTAGTTTTCGTAAGGAATAGAGAGATTAGTAGAATCGAGCATAGAGTACAGGTACAGATCGCGAGGGACTGTGTTACTGATACGAATACGAAAGTGTGGAAACGAAGGACTGTTCACCACAAATTAGTAATTTGAATTATTGTCGCCGATGGGCTGAGCTTTTCTTTATTAATTTCATGTAATTAATCTACTCGCTATCAAACTCATACTTATAGTTAATTAAAGTGTTTGTGTAATTAAATCTAGTTTATTAGAGAGAGTGATTTACCAAAAATTATTGTTCGGCCAAATCTTTTCCGATAAGAGCTTACAAATTTCACTTGAAATTTATTCTGTAAACCCCATAATCCCAATAGGTTATCACTATGAAAAATCTATTCTAGACATTCTCGACGGCATTCATAATTATTGCATATTTAATTTTCTTATAAATATATCGAACCCTGTCTATATACCAGACCCGGAGATTGCCGGTCTTCAAGGATCCATGAGTGTCGTTAAGCGTCGGTAGGGAATCTCGGTGGCCAATTCGGCGCGGTGTGGTCCGTATAAACGGCGATGATAAACGGGGCCGGTCACGATTAAAGGCAATCGGCCGGGCTCGGCTGGGACTCACACCTGTATTCCCGGTAATAGACGGTTGTCCGTCCCTGCGGACAAGACCGGTAGCCGAAACGTGTAACACGCCCATCGTACGTTCTCCCCTTTGCGATGCAGCAACACGTCGTCGCAGCTACTTTACCTTTTACCGTACCTACACGTATACACGTGAACACACAGAGAGAGAGAGAGAGAGAGAGAGAGAAGCTCGTCGCGGGGCGAAGGTATGCGCCGCTTATGCATGCTCGCAGCATCTGTTGCTACAAGACAGACGTTCCCGGCATTACGTTACGACGTTACGATCCCCGTGGCCTCCACTGGGTCACAACATATGCAGTACCGGCGAGCACGTGCTATCGTGATTGCTCGGTTACAAAGCCGGACATTGATATCCAATCGTTTCCATCTTAATCTTTCCTGTTCCCGCGCGTTATCACCGCGCGTCACAGTTATAATGATTCATAACAAAGGACGCACGTCTGTGTCTGGAGTCCCTCCAGACGAGAATTAAACAGAGTGTTCGGGTATCACGTAGGAATCTTGCGAGCGTAATCGCGACGAATCTATCTCGCAGGGTTGAAACCTTCTGCTTCCGGAAAACGTGCGATCGTGGTTCACGGTGGAAACAGATTTTTTCACGGTTTTTTAAAGGCCCGGGTTCGTTAAACGGCGTGACAGGCTCGTCTCTCCTTAATTGCGCGCTCCTGGGGCCGCGGAAACGGCGAACCAAGGAGATTCTGATGAATCAGACGGAGAGATCGTGAACAAAAATGAACGGGGCGACGCGTAATTGACGTAATCGGTGACTGGTTCGACGACGGTTAACGAAGCCCGCCTGTTTTCGGCTGGGCGAAAACTGGTGGATCGTCGAGCGCGTAAGGGGAAACAGACAGACAACCTTTGTGTTCCTCCTCCGATCTTTTAACCAACGTTTTAAAATCTGCTTTCCTAATACTTTTTTTAATGTTCAATAACTGTTCTCTTCACAATAGAATTTATCGATGGGTAATAGATTTGTATTTTTAATAATAATAAGGAAAAAGCTTAATATAGAAACCGTTTTCAATATTAACAACAAATTGAATTGTATTATGAAAAAGGGAAAAGAGCAGATGATTAAATTAGAAAAAATTAATGTCGTATATAAAATTGATTGTAGGGAATGTAGTAGCACATACATAGGACAAACAAAAAGAGCGCTAGGTACAAGATTGAAAGAACGCCAAAAGAACATACTTGAACCACCCGAAAAACATAATGTAATTTCGAACCACAGATAAGATACGACACATGACATGGATTGGGAAAACGCAAAAATAATTGACACCGAACCCCATTTTTGTAAAAGAGCTGTTTTCGAAGTGCTATCTATTAAGACACAATCACGACACATCAACTGACTCTTGTTGAGGCATTCGCCCAAGAATAACAGGTCGTTTTGAGTATTATTAAAAAGATTTGTATTTTATTCGTAAATGAATTGCGCAAAGATTTTAGAAACTTTTTCATGAACTCCGAAATCAGGAAACAGTGTTTCTTCTATAAAAGAATAATAAAATGCGCGTTTTATTTCGGATGGAAATTCGTGAAAGTTTCCCCGCCGCTGCACCGTCAATATGCATACCCATTTTTGGCCGAACCTCGGCTAAGCTTCTTAGCAGCGAGCGGAGCGTCGTCCTGTGTACGGACAGCTTACTATCCACCGTGTAAAATGCAAAAAGCCGAGCTTAGCCACGGCCATTATTATTATTACGTTAACCCACTAACCGGGCTAGATTGCGTTTCCCATTCATTTGTTAAGCCGACGATTTTCGGAAAGATTCATCGAACTTTTTCCCGAACCGAACTTCGCACATTTTATTTTCGCCTATGAACAATTTTCGACGGGGTTTACTCGCATTACTCTAAGAATTTCGCTTCTAAATTTCCTGCCTCGCTAACGAAAATTCCGTGAAATTCTGCCGGTCTGTCTAAGCAGAAATGAATGCGGATACATAGTGTACTTTCAGCTGCGTGGCCCCGCGATAAAAGTGCGCGCTCAAAAAGCAACGCTGTATACCGCGGCTGCAGGGAATAAAGACTATAAAGAAGACGTTTACGATTTGAGCGCAGGCTGGCAACCGGTGCGTGTTAATTAGCCACGATTTTATCATCGCCGGGTGAAAGAAGTGGTTAAAAATCCGCGGCGTGGATCCACAATGTGTAATTAGAAGCATGTACGCGCGGAACGAGTGTTCTTTCTTTGATAAATCGCTCTTTTCTTATAAATATGCGATGCCTACTGTCTTGGAAAAATTGAAAATCATCGAGCCGTCGTGTTACGTCCGATCCGCGCAAAGCGCACACGCCGCCAAGACGTGAAACGATGATTTTAAATTAGCGGACGGTAGTTAAAACGAGGAAAATTCCCCGGTCGTCGCTGTTTAGAATCCCGAGTCGAAATTTTGTAAGCTTTTGTAATAAAATAAATGTTTAAATCTAATAACTTTATTTATTTAGCATTTAGCAGCCTTAAATATCAAATATTAAGTGGTTAAGTAATTATTATTAACACAAGTAGTAATAATCAAACAATATTGTTTCCGTTCTAAAATTTCGATAAACCATCACTAAACCATTTTCTTAAAAATAGTGATGAGTAATTATTGACAGGAATCGAGTATTAACTAGCTATAAGCAATGATAGATAATTAACATATAAAATATAATAAAATATAATATAATATAATAAANAAATCAAAATATACAATATGATATAAAATAATCTAACAGTCTTGTTTCCAATCTAAAATTTCATAAAAATAGTGATGAGTAATTATTGACAGGAATCGAGTATTAACTAGCTATAAGCAATGATAGTTAATTAGCATCTAAAATATACTTACAGTATATTTTATACAGTATACAGTATATTTACAGTATATTTATACAGTATATTTTATACAGTATATTTTATAAAAGAAACAATCTTGTTCGAGAGAGAGAAAGACAGAGGTAATCTTTATTACTAGAACTGCGTAAGATCTAGGGGAACGAAAACAGTATTACATGTAGGATTTGAAGATTTAAACCGGAACTTCTTGACTCTGAAGGTTTAAAACAGAAGTTAAATTTCGACTCGGGATAAATTTATATTCATTTCGCGCGGACTTCTGCCGGTACACAAAATTGTTGCCTCGATTCCACGGCCGCAGAATTGAATCGTTTTCTTGCACAATGCCGCAGCATTGAAGAAAGACTCGGCCTTCTCGGTTTCACGCGACGGCCAATGCGTAAAACCGCTTGTGCACCCGAGAAAAAATGACCCGGTCACGCCAGATTTCCTCCGGCGACCGTTTCGTCCGACCGTCTCGCCGCGTTACAGATCAAACATCCTATCGACTGTTCGGCAACGATACGTACTTTTATCCCGCGGTAAGAAAGGGCTTAAAAGGCTCTCGTTAAGTTAGAGGATGCAACTGCCACACTTGTCGAGCCTGCGAATATAAATAACGAACGGGTAGAAGAACGAGAGAGTAAGACAGAGGATTGCACGGCGGAATTGGACGTAGAAAAAGGGTAAGAAGAAAGCGGGAGCAGCAGTTTGTAGCTCCGCGAGAGCGAACGAGCCGTGCCGATTCCGGTTGAATTTCGAAACGGTCGTCCGTCCGGGCGGGGGGAAGAAAAAACAACGGCAACAAGGTTTCTATCGCGAATAGGAAAAGCCTGGACACAACGACGAAGCGTAGGAGAAGAGGCGGCCGGGGGAGGCGGCGAAAGAAAGCAACAAAGAACAAAAGAGTGGAGAGAGCGTGAACGAGGAGTTTAACCATCGTCCCGTAATATTCCGTCGGCTGTGCCGCGCAGACGAGAAAGGACGGCTGATGGCGGGTGACAAAAAATGGAAACTATTTGATCGTGAACCACCGCCGTCGCCGCCGCCGCCGCCTCCTCTTCCTCTCGCACACACGCGACGGATAGATAGCGATACACACACGACGCGGACGAAGGATGGAGGCGAAAAAGCGTAGCGCCGCTCGTTCCAGAGGCTCACGGGACGATATACTCGTGGCCGGGGAACGAGAACCGGGGGTTGAAACGCGGACGGAGGATGGGCCGGGCTACTCTGTCCACAACCGAGCGACTGTGCACACGCCTAAAAGGGTTTTCGTTAGATTTCATTTCACACCCAATTACCTGGCACACATTGGACACACGGAGAACGGAAGGGTGAGAGAGAGAGAGACAGAGAGACAGGGCCGAAGAGACACGGCGCATCGCGCGCGCTTACGGTGTAAAAATACACAAAATGTGGGAGGCGCCCCATGCCTCGATCGCCGGATACCGACGTTCTGGGGTCCTCGCGAGAGAGCTGTCAGTCTCCCGAGGAGAGAGGACAATTAGAATCATATACAGATTCCTTACTTTGTTATTTTAAATAAAAACATACACAATTGTCATAGCAAAATTCTTGTATTGTAAATTGGAATATAATTGCTAAATTCTTGGATACATTTCATACATTTCTAATCAGAACTCCACAATATTTTATTATTCCTCGTCTGGCAGACATTTTATATTGAACTGAGTATTTGAAATTTGTAGTCTCTACTCGAAACCTATTCTTCGGTACTTATTCGTTTACACAAAACGGTGGACACTTGTTTTAGAATCACTTCAATTAGAATCATATACAGATTCCTTACTTTGTTATTTTAAATAAAAACATACACAATTGTCATAACAAAATTCTTGTATTGTAAATTGGAATATAATTGCTAA
>SMSR01011675.1:82785-96264 GCA_019453355.1 Ceratina japonica | reverse complement strand
ACGCGTCGCGTGTAAACATCGGCGGTAAAACTCGGCGAATCAATTTGCATATTGAATGTAATCGGTTTCAATCGTCGTGACATCGGCGCGTTAAGTACACGGCGGTTTCTACGTGTATAATGAACCGTGTAGCTCTTGCCGTCGGTGTCAAAGATCGGAATCGTCGAGATGAACGGGGAGATATTAACAGACCGAATACAAGGCGCGAGCAATTAATCGCCGATTAATATTGAGCCAGGCCGGACGCTAATTAGCGATTAATATTAGGTCTGGCTAAATGTCGGGGCCAATTTGCGGTAATTACTTAATCGTCGCGGGACGACACGTCTTTCGAGTTCGCGACTCGCAGTTAAACCTGTTCCTGCGCCGCTATCGCTGAATCGCGTGTCCCGTTAGGTACACACACTGCTTACTTTCAAATGATTTTATAATTAAAATACACGCCGAACACCTCGAGCGGACGCGCATAACTTATCCGGGTAATCTGATATTTCATGGTTAACGCGAAGTAATTTAATTCGTTCGTACAAATTTGACGATCTTTTAACAGTTAAGGACGTTGGGTAGATGACTCGCGGGGCAGACGGTGAGAGGGGTAGTCCTATGCTTATTGCTTATAGATGGGTGCTCTGTCGTGATAGCAACCTTAGATAAAAAAATTTGAATTCGTTAAATATCGTATTTATCAATGAATTCAGAAAGAAATTAGTATGAAATAACTCTATTTAGTGTTAAGAATATAAAGATGTCGTTGCGATAGACATAAAAGTTAATATTATGAATTAAAAATGTTTTGTAGCGAGTAGTGAAATCTGGCAACGAGAATCCTATCAATATGTTTCCTTTTCGTTCAATTATCGAAACAGTTATGTTGTCAATTCGCATTTTTCTTGTTTCAACTTGTTCAAAAATGTTGCAAGATTCTATTACACTTTTACTCTTAACGATCTTACCATTTTTAACAAGTCTTTTTAACAATAATTACAAGATTTCTTCTATATCCCATAAGAGTCCGTGTATAAAGATATAAGTTTGATATAGATTTATTTAAAAACTACTTTGTCAATCGTTCCGAAACTTTAACACAATATTTTTCATGCTCTCACTAGTAGATTAAAATAATTTTCAGAACGATTTTATCATATTCATTCCGGTACTCAACCTCCTTAAGCCTCGGCGCTGGAAATTTTTGGCCGAAGACGATACGATCGCGGCGACGCGATATACGTATAATGAATTCGCGTACGCGCGGAAATAGAATTACACGCGATACGCGCCTATTAAATTTGTTTTTCCCGGTAGAAAGTTGTAAATCACGAAAAGTGGCGTTATTAGTAACGTCAGCGATTCGCCGGCGAACATTAATCCGTTTGGCACGGCGATACGGTGATATTTGCAGGATTACAAATCAATATTGCAATTACCATCTATCAAGAAAATTGTTTGTTGCACGTACATACGTGTAATCGATGCGTGAAATGAATTACGATGTTTGAGAGCCGATAATGCGATCGGGGAGACGATATACAGTCAGTTACAGAAATCAGCGTTCGCTCGTTATCAGCAAATTTCGAGCAACAGATTTTTATCGAGCTTTTTAGCATCAAATTCAACGACAGAAATAAAGTCCAAAGTCGATCCTGAAAATAATTGTTATTTTCGAAGCGTCTAATTTTTGTTTGAGATGTTTGTGCGCAGACTTTCGTGAATGACTGTAAACGGCGACGTAACGCAAGAACCGCGATTCCATTCACTGATGTTTTCTGGGAGGAAAAAAGGAACACTGTTGCTCGATTGTGATACCTCGTAAGTAGTATAGGTACGCTCCTTGCAAGTCACCAGAGAGCCAGAGTGTTCTCTTTTAATAGGAGGATGACAATCATCGCGGCACGGACCGCCCGAGTCATTTCTTTTTATCCAAATGTTTTTCGAACGTCAGCGCATTTTATCGCAATTAAACCGTGCTGCGTTGGAAAATCTTTTTGCCGCGCGCAAGTCGCACGGCCGCGGACGTACATATAATATCGGGGACGGAGTTCCAAAGTTTCCTGGACTTTACATATACCTAGCACGCACCTTTTTCGCCGGGCCGAGAGGAGAGGACGCGGCGGATTCGTTAAACCCGAGGCCGGACACGTTGAATTTTTTCCGTTCTACACACAGAGAAATGGTATGAAAAAGTAACGGCGTGGCGAAGAGGAAGGAAGGAATGAGAGCGGGTTCAGCGATCCGATGAACCGTCTTCGGAGGCATAACGACGCGGAACGGNCGAAGACGATACGATCGCGGCGACGCGATATACGTATAATGAATTCGCGTACGCGCGGAAATAGAATTACACGCGATACGCGCCTATTAAATTTGTTTTTCCCGGTAGAAAGTTGTAAATCACGAAAAGTGGCGTTATTAGTAACGTCAGCGATTCGCCGGCGAACATTAATCCCTTTGGCACGGCGATACGGTGATATTTGCAGGATTACAAATCAATATTGCAATTACCATCTATCAAGAAAATTGTTTGTTGCACGTACATACGTGTAATCGATGCGTGAAATGAATTACGATGTTTGAGAGCCGATAATGCGATCGGGGAGACGATATACAGTCAGTTACAGAAATCAGCGTTCGCTCGTTATCAGCAAATTTCGAGCAACAGATTTTTATCGAGCTTTTTAGCATCAAATTCGACGACAGAAATAAAGTCCAAAGTCGGTCCTGAAGATAATTGTTATTTTCGAAGCGGCTCATTTTTGTTTGAGATATTTGTGCGCCCCGCAGACTTTCGTGAATGACTGTAAACGGCGACGTAACGCAAGAACCGCGATTCCATTCACTGATGTTTTCTGGGAGGAAAAAAGGAACACTGTTGCTCGATTGTGATACCTCGTAAGTAGTATAGGTACGCTCCTTGCAAGTCACCAGAGAGCCAGAGTGTTCTCTTTTAATAGGAGGATGACAATCATCGCGGCACGGACCGCCCGAGTCATTTCTTTTTATCCAAATGTTTTTCGAACGTCAGCGCATTTTATCGCAATTAAACCGTGCTGCGTTGGAAAATCTTTTTGCCGCGCGCAAGTCGCACGGCCGCGGACGTACATATAATATCGGGGACGGAGTTCCAAAGTTTCCTGGACTTTACATATACCTAGCACGCACCTTTTTCGCCGGGCCGAGAGGAGAGGACGCGGCGGATTCGTTAAACCCGAGGCCGGACACGTTGAATTTTTTCCGTTCTACACACAGAGAAATGGTATGAAAAAGTAACGGCGTGGCGAAGAGGAAGGAAGGAATGAGAGCGGGTTCAGCGATCCGATGAACCGTCTTCGGAGGCATAACGACGCGGAACGGAGCGGAGCAGAGCGGCGTGGCGAGGCGACGATGAGCAAGCGAGCGAGCGAGCGAGCGGCAGAAAAGAGCGGCGGGTGCGGCGCAGCGTCAGTAGCAATAGCAGATAGCAGGAACAAGCGGCAAAGGAATAATTCTCCGTGTTTCCGAGGAACGCGTTTCGAATTACCGGCGGATCGCGTTGCATTCTGTTCGTCGCGCTTGGCTAGCACCGAGCAAATCTAATTCCTTTCGGACTCTCCCGGTGCCGATCTCCTCGCGCTCGCCTCTTTTCTTTCCTCCCTCGGTCTTTTCGCTTTGTTTTTCCGACCTGCTCGCCTCTGCTCTCCTTTACACACCTATCCGGCTGTCCTTTGTTCCTTGATCATCCTTTCTCTTAACTTCGCGTCCTCCCTGCCACTTTTTTCCTCCTCCTCCTCCTCCTCCTCCTCCTTCTTCATTCCTTCCATTGTTCCTATCGTCCTTTCACCTCGCTTCCGTTCTCTTGCTCGCTCGCTCGCTCGCCTCGGCCGACTCCTGCGCGCCGCGCCGCCGCTCCTTCACGGCCTTCCGTCTCCGTCTACGGGTTCGGTCGGCCAGATTTCCCGGATTCCCCTGGGAGGAGACGTCGAATCTACGGACCGATCGGCGTGTACCTTTTAGCGCTCAAACGTGCTCCTTCCTCCCGGGAAATCCACGCCCCGAATGCTCGATATTATCTCGATCGCGGAATTCTAAGAACCTAGCCAGCCTAGAGCCCGGTTTTCTCGACGGTCCCGTTGCATCCCCCGCGATGCCATCCCCTCGACGGAGAACCGACGATTTACACCCCCGAGCAAAACTGAACACCGAAGTCTCCAAAGAATTAATTCACTTGCGCCCCGTGGAACCTCGTCATTAATTTCACAGAACTTCCACTGTCTTTATCGCGAATATTGCGTCGATACAAAATCCAAATATTCCGTAGGATAATAAGTCCTTTGGATAAATTTGTCGAATTTCATTTGGATAAAACGAAAGACGAAATGTTTAAACAAATGTTATAATTTGTAGTATTTGTCGGAACTGTTTTGAATTCAGTCGACGGGCAACAAGTTTGTTGTTCGGTGACAGAGTTTAGACTTTTGAGAGGGAGTGTACGACGATGGGAGCACATTCATCTCGAAATTGCGGAGAAAGTAACCTAAGCGAGTCTCGCGACAACCGAGTCGATGAATCTGATACTGATTCCAGGGATGCCCGCGAACGGCGAATGCCGGATGAGTCGCATACTCGTTTTTGAACCGCCACCGTAGAATGCCTCCCGCTTACCATAATCGCAGTTTTCATGGGTTAATAATTGGGTTAACCGAGGGACGGATATTTAGCGTGCTGTTAATTCAGAGCTTACTTTAGACCGCATTGCTTTTCAGGGTCTGTTCCACATAGTTTCTAATCGAATTCTCTTGAGACATTGCGAACGTAAGAAAAATGGCAAACACCTGTTGAAGAAATTTAGACATTTATTCTATTTGCATTTCGTGAAACAATTATTACTGCAATTATTTTATCAGGAAATGATTTATATTAGTTTTAGTAGTTTTTGTGTTATATGTTATAATGATTACAAATTGATGTATTTTATTACTTTGTGGTTCTCAATTTTAAAACAATATATAAAATAAAATAATACCAGGAGGTGATGAATTTATTTGATTTTATTCAGTATAGGGACTGAGTAGGTTATAGGCACCACACATCTCAAACTTGCCAATCTCTTTACCGTTTCATGAAAAGGTTAATTTTTTAGGGGGATTTATTCTATTTGCATTTCGCGAAACAAGTATTACTACAATTATTTTATCAGGAAATGATTTATACTAGTTTTAGCAGTTTTTGTGTTATATCAGATTACAAATTGATGTATATCAGCTTAAATATTTTTTGCTTGTGAGTCGGTGTTCCACGTGTGTTGGCGCATAACAAGGTTCGAACGCCACGGGCGACGTTGCGGATAATCTCGGTCCCACGGAGCGCAGTCGCATTTTCGTAAGACCCCTTCCTCTCCTCGACGTGCAATCAATCTGCCCCGTTCTATCCGTCCTCTCTTTTTTCCTCGGCGAGTAAACGGATGCCCCGGAATGGCACGTTCCCAGTTCCCAGGGACCGGCACGACGACGACGACGACGACGACGTCCCGGCTACGCAGAGAGACGCAACGGCGCCATGTAGACGCACTCCTTCGATCGGATTCCGTGTCTTCACTTATGTACCCACGTTGCCGGAATTCCTATCCGAAGCTGCCACAGCAAACCGCAGACTGACAAACAAAACCATCGCCGCGATCCGGAATATCTTTCCATTCTCGACAATCAATTCTTCTTTTACATTAATTTATTCATCTTCGAACAGGATTGAATATTCAATTAAAAAGTGATCTGCTTTTTTAAATTTACAATAATTTTTACAAAATGCAATTGTTGTTATTATACACTGAGAAAACGGTAGTCTGACGATTAGCAAAAATTGAAATATAGTACAAAAGAAATACTTTCTTTCAGTAATAAATACGTTCCTTCTGTATTTATTACAAATCTATACAGTAATTTCTATACAGTAATAATAATTACTAACCACAGTTACTAATTTTTACTATCCCTAGTTAGTGATTTCTAATATTCAGATTCTATATTTTCCTTATATTACTTTACTTTATATTATTACACGCGGTTTATATTATTTCATATATAGATTAAAGATTTTATTATATAATTCGATAATTTCCTTTGAGTTCAATAAGTAAAAATTATACTAAGCATACAGACGAATTTTTCCTTAAAGTTTAGCAATCATTAATTAAATCCAAACATGTTTCAAGATTACTATTCAAATATAGTAATTTTGACTTAAATATACAATAAATATTGCTAAAATTTTGTGGCTTCGTTTTTCTCAGTGTATAACATATTGCCTGGACTTCGTTGTGATCAAAATGTTTGTACGCAGCCGATTGCTCTTTGAGCTCGTTTGCTGAACGACTAGAACGCAGGCTAACCGCGCTAGAAAATGCATGGCTGGCTTAATTGCCGTTTCAGAACGAATTCATTCAACGCTCCTTCGACTAATCGGGGAAAGATTTTCCCTTTCTACCTCTGTTACCGTCTTCATCACTATTTTTCCGCTGTTTGAACAAAGTCAGTAAATCAGGAGAAAAGCTTACCTCTTGGGACTTGAAGAGATACTAAATTATTCATCGATTCTCTTAATTTTACCTGGTGACGTGAAAACGAGGNGCTCTTTGAGCTCGTTTGCTGAACGACTAGAACGCAGGCTAACCGCGCTAGAAAATGCATGGCTGGCTTAATTGCCGTTTCAGAACGAATTCATTCAACGCTCCTTCGACTAATCGGGGAAAGATTTTCCCTTTCTACCTCTGTTACCGTCTTCATCACTATTTTTCCGCTGTTTGAACAAAGTCAGTAAATCAGGAGAAAAGCTTACCTCTTGGGACTTGAAGAGATACTAAATTATTCATCGATTCTCTTAATTTTACCTGGTGACGTGAAAACGAGGTTTAATCCTTTGGGTACGGATTTATTTGAGAAAATATTTGCATGTGGAACGGATATCATTTTTGGTTGCTTGGAATTGTATGTAAAAGCAGTACATTTTACGTAAGAATTTATTTATTTCTAAAATATTGGTGACATATGATGTCTTCAAGTAATTAGAATTGCAAAACAAAAATAAATTAATACGCTTATAACAAACACAAGTGAATGACGTGTTTCAGACGTCAAATGTACCGAAGGGGTTAATTTTAATGAAAATTGTATAACTTTCTTTAACTGAATTTTTAACTCGATTCAAAGATCTGAGACGTCTAATAAGGGAGCGTCAGAGGTCTGAATCGTAAGAAGAATTAATCGCGTTCAGTTCGCCGCAGAGTCGAGCTTTGAAAATGAAAGCCGAAGGTCTCCAAGTGACTGCGTACACAAAACTACGTTTGAGACGAGTACGTAGCAAAGAAACGGAATATAAGGGTCGCAAAGGAATTACCCTGTGTCGCGGGATGAAAAAAATCGTCTCTCCCTTGGCATGAAACGTTGTAAATGAATTCCTCCGAGCCGGAAATTTTGTAAATGAATTCTTCCGACGAAGACGAGACATCGGGAATATAATTCGACTAAAATTATGGCCGATATTCATGAGAACGGTGGACGGTAATTATTGAACTGCGTTTGCTGGAACTCTGCTGCAGCTGTGGTAATTCTGGGAAGCCGTACGTCGAAGTCGTGACCGAAGCATTCCTAAGTATAAATTCGCCTCGCGGAACGCAGCTTTACATTTGTCGTCAGCGGACCAACCTGAGTCCTCTCTCTATCCCCGCGCCCGTTCCACGATACACTTACCTACTCGTATCTACTTAGCGTAGGTACCCGTGGCACGTTACATCGCCGAGGGGCGTGCGTAGCCGGAACTCGCGCCTCTTCCCGGAACTTAACCCGCGCCGATCTGCTTGCGCCGCGTTTCGCTCGGCTTGCGAGCACGCTCCGGCTCGGATCTGCTATCTAATAACGCCTTGCCTTTCTTCTAGCTCGCCACAGCCACTCTCCTCTATTCAATATATCTTTTCTCATGAAGGGAGCATAATGCATTTTTCATACCACGTAAATCTTTTATTTTTTTTATACATTTACTTTTTACATAGAATAATCAAAGGATTTGCATCTTATCGATCATTTAATCGAGAAATTAAAGATTATATAATTCGATTTGAGAATGTATGTGTGATTATCGGATGGAGAAGTGTACACAATCCTTTCACTCATGCACGTCGAGGCGGCGGGGAAACCTGGCAGACGTTGTAAATTTTATCGTTCGGATAAGAGGGCGAACTTGTAGAGAATGCTCGTAAAGATACTTTACTGTATATTTACATCCTCCGGCGTAATACGTTACGTGAGTTAATACCGTCCGTTAAGTGAATCGAAAGACGGGGTACGATTGCGTTTCCGGCCGATCGCGAGGCGACTGCCCTCGATAAAAAGAGTCTCAGAAGAGTTATCGATATCCACAATCGGATGCCTTTTTATTCCTGGGTTCTTACTTCCGTTCCTTTATTATATTTCTCTATNACAATCCTTTCACTCATGCACGTCGAGGCGGCGGGGAAACCTGGCAGACGCTGTAAATTTTATCGTTCGGATAAGAGGGCGAACTTGTAGAGAATGCTCGTAAAGATACTTTACTGTATATTTACATCCCCCGGCGTAATACGTTACGTGAGTTAATACCGTCCGTTAAGTGAATCGAAAGACGGGGTACGATTGCGTTTCCGGCCGATCGCGGGGCGACTACCCTCGATAAAAAGAGTCTCAGAAGAGTTATCGATATCCACAATTGGATGCCTTTTTATTCCTCGGTTCTTACTTCCGTTCCTTTATTATATTTCTCTATCAACAATTCCTTATCAGAAATTAAATACTATCAAACATAAAATAATAATAATAATTGGAAAATAGTAGTCCCAATTTTATTTGTCTAAACTTTAATTTTCTGTGCTTCATTAGGAAGTTAATTACAAAATTCCTGCGTCCTTACTTCCGTTCCTTTATTATATTTCTCTAGCAACAATTCCTTATCAGAAATTAAATACTATCAAACATAAAATAATAATAATAATTGTGAAAAACAGTTTTCCCGATTTCATTTGTCTAAATTTTAACTTTCTGTGCTTCATTAGGAAGTTAATTACAAAATTCTGAACTGGATGAAGTACATTAGAAATCGTAATGGTTTCAATTTCAGCGCGGTATTGCGCCTAGGATCAGTGCAGGCATATTGACTAAAAATTGGAAAATTATGGGCGAGAAATTAAATACTATCAAACATAAAATAATAATAATAATTGGAAAATAGATTTCTCGACTTCATTTGTCTAAATTTTAATTTTCTGTGCTTCATTAGGAAGTTAATTACAAAATTTTGAGGGGATGAAGTACATTAGAAATCGTAATGGTTTCAATTTCAGCCCGGAATCAGTGGAGGCGTATTGACTCAAAATTAGAAAATTATCGGCGAGAAATTAAATCAAACAATAAATAATAATAATAATTGGAAAATAGTAGTCCCGATTTCATTTGTCTAAACTTCAATTTTCTGTGCTTCATGAGGAAGTTAATTACAAATTCTGAAGTGGATGAAGTACATTAGAAATCGTAATGGTTTCAATTTCAGCTTGGTATTGCGCTCGGGATCAGTGCAGGCGTATTGACTCGAAATTGGAAAATTATCGGCGATCGATTAATCGGCCGGGTATATTGACAACGTACACGAAATCTGAACGCGACGCGGGACAGGTTGTTTCGGTGTTTCGCACCCGAATGACGTCTCTGACCCGGCCTTGCGTTTGATTTAGTGCACCGTTCGGATGACGAAAGTCGATTGCCCGGAAGGGAAATTGACGTGGATCACGGCTCGGTTAAATTAGAATTGTTTGATCTCGTTAATGATTCGTGCCGCCCCGTGACAGTCATCTCGTTACCGGCCGTCCAATGATTTCAGATCCACGGATGACAAAACCGTGATACGTAACGAGGATCCTGCTAAGATCATGATTGACTGCTTCCTTCCCCGAGAATTCTGTACATATAAATACTTTTATCGATCCCTTAATTAATTAATTCAACCTATCAATTGTTGATATGACAATGGACGTGCGGTTTATACAATTTTAACTATCTTCCCCAGTTTTTTATTCTTCATAACAGATTCCACAAAATATTTAGATAGTAAATAAACGAGCTAAGATATAATACATAAATTCTTATGTAATCATAAATTCTTATGTACACTATTTTATTACATGATATAATGTACACTGCCGTGATTATTAGATTTTCGAAGCGTAGAGGCTTCTTCCGNATCTTCCCCAGTTTTTTATTCTTCATAACAGATTCCACAAAATATTTAGATAGTAAATAAACGAGCTAAGATATAATAAATAAATTCTTATGTAATCATAAATTCTTATGTACACTATTTTATTACATGATATAATGTACACTGCCGTGATTAATAGATTTTCGAAGCGTAGAGGCTTCTTCCAGCGAAATTCGAAACAGCGGTGGCTTAAAAATGATAGTTCGCTCTGCGCCAGATTATTTCATATTACTGTTCTCCCGGCGGGGATGGAGCGTTCGATTATAAATATGTCGGAACGCGGCGGCGTTGACCGTGCGACGGTGCGGTGGTCTGATCAGCGGCGCTGAACGGAAATACAATTATCGGGGAGATAAAACGGGGAGCGAAACGGTGACAGAGCTGGAAATCGGATGGTTGAAATATGCAACGCGGCCCCGGGGTAAATGGAGGAAAAGCGCGGCGGCGGCTGAATGCAGAAATTCGAATCTACGCCCGGCTAGAATACGGAAAAAGTAAAAACAGATTACATAATACGACCAGCGGCTGATTATGTTCCTTGCGTATTTCGGATCGATCTATAAAATACGTGTAAAAATTGCGTGGCGCGACGATCTGATTTCCCGGAGTTTTGTCGAAACGCTTTCGGAGCCGGGAGTGCGTGTTCCCGCGGGGAAATACGTAAGTAAAAAAGTATAGATCATTATTTCCTCTTGGGTAATTTGCGTAGGCGATGCTTACGTTCGAGTAATCGCGTTACACGTAACGCCATTTAAGTTCTAAGTTTACGGTGCGTGTTTCACGAGGCGCCCCAGTTTCACTCAGATTACACTGTGAAAGGGTTAATGAAGTAACAACTTCATGGAGTAACGACAACTAATTTTATGTGACAAACGGTAGTAATCTTCGTCGCCGACATCCACATCAAGTTTCTGACACAGATTCCCGTTTCCCTCTACGACGTGACATAATTATTCTTAAAAATCGTTCGGTCATTCGAGAACGACGTAAGGTCAGAGGGACACAAGTTCCCGAGCTTTTAGTAGAAGTCGATGGAGCGAAACGCGTTGACCTCTCAATGAAATGTTGGCGCGTCGTCATCGGAGACAGTCGTAGACCGCGTAAAAAAAAAAGAGTGCACAGCGGAGAGAGGAGGAGCGGATGTGGCGAAGGGTAAGAAGAGCACNTCGCCGACATCCACATCAAGTTTCTGACACAGATTCCCGTTTCCCTCTACAACGTGACATAATTATTCTTAAAAACCGTTCGGTCATTCGAGAACGACGTAAGGTCAGAGGGACACAGGTTCCCGAGCTTTTAGTAGAAGTCGGTGGAGCGAAACGCGTTGACCTCTCAATGAAATGTTGGCGCGTCGTCATCGGAGACAGTCGTAGACCGCGTAAAAAAAAAGAGTGCACAGCGGAGAGAGGAGGAGCGGATGTGGCGAAGGGTAAGAAGAGCATGTCTCGGGTGATAGGCGAGGCAAGACGGGTTTTTAGAGTGCGTAAGGGTTGAGCACCCCGTTTGATGCCCTACATAGCGAAGAGTCTCGGAGGCCGTGGAGAGAGAGAGGATGGCGGTCGGGATAGTCTGGGCAGGGACGAAAGTGGCGCGAGGGTGGCGAGAAGGGTGGTGGGTTTCCCGAGGAAGGAGGAAGACGAGGATCGAGAGGGTGGCGGGTGAAGGAGGCAGGTGGAAAGAAGTGGAGGACGGCGGGGCTCTTTGGGGCTCTGAAAATGCAGCGTAATTTGTCTTTGTCTGGCGGGGGCGAGCGCGCAGTAACGGCGAGAAGGGCGGCCTGGGTAGAGAAGGGTGAAGGGTGGCGAACCAGGAGGAGGAGGAGGAGGAGGAGGAGGATGGGGTGGAGTAGGAGGAGAAGGTGGCGGCCGTGGGGTGGCTAGTCGGGTGGCGGAGAGTTTGGTGGCGAGAAGAGCGGAAACAGGGTTGAGGTAGAGAGAGCGATGGGGCGAAGGCTCGGAAGGGGCAAGGGAAAGAGAAAGAGGTAACCGGCAGAGAAGTAGAGTGCAGAGGAATAGAAAGAGAGAGATGGAGACAGATTCCGTGCTTGACCCGCCTGGGATCGATGCGTTCGTCTGCCAGAATGCCGAGACGCCCGCGTCCTTCCTTCCTTCCTTCCTTCTCTCTTCTCTTTCTCTTCGGTTCGCGCTCTCGGCCACTCTCTTCCTACCGATCTTACTCCTCGTTCTCTCCGTCCCTCGTTCCGTGCCCGGCTTCGTCCTCCGCGCTTTCATTCGTGCTGCTGACGCTGATGCTGATGCTTCTGCTAGCTACCGTCGGAGCCGCTAACTCCACCTCTCCCTTCGGCATACGCGCACACCCTCGGGCCACGCACGCACACACGCGCGAGCGAGCGAGCGCCACGCACCCACGTACCCGCCCGCACACACCGTCGTCTTCTTCGTCGTCGTCGTCGTCCGCCATCTCCTTCTCCTCCTCTTTCGCTCTTCCCTTTTCGAAAAGCAGCGTCGTTGGCCGTCGGCGCAACGCACACGCCGTTAACCGCACTGCACAACGCGTGCAATCCGCCTCGCCACCCACCGCAACCGTTCTCCTCGTCCTCTGACTCACGGCCTCTACCGCTCGTTACCCTCCCGCCCCACCCCCCGCGCACCCACCCCCGCCCACCGTCCTGTCGCCTCTTCGACCCTCTTCCACCGGTTACGACACACGTACACCCACACCCGGACACGTGCTCGTACACGCGATAGACGTTTACGCGCGCACACGTTCACGGTCGAGCACGGCTCGGGCACGCACGTACATGAGACCGATTCCCGAAACTGGTCAATGATTTAAACGGGTCCGATACGATACCGCCTGATATCCCCGCTCCCTTGTTTAAGGAGGTTCATCCGGTTAACACTAGAACGACTGTCTTTTTTTATACATGCATTTCTCCATTTAAAACCAGTCAAAATGACTGGTTTCGTCGTTCTAGTGTTAAGGAATTAACAGATAGATATTCAAAAAAAAAATTTGATAGTCTATAACAGTATATCAGGATACCTCAAAAAAATTGTTAAGTCATTTGGATACCTTAATGATGAGATATTAATGTAAGCTTTGTGTATAATTCGTCAGTTATATGGATGTGGATATATGCTCGAGAGGGGAGGGATACTAGAGAGGTAGACAGACGGAGTAATAAATAAACAGGCACGGCCGAGTATATGGATAGTTTGTGAAGGAGAAATTTGGAAGTTTACAGGAATTAGCCAATATAATTTTCTA
>SMSR01011675.1:42009-81870 GCA_019453355.1 Ceratina japonica | reverse complement strand
TGTCTCTTGACTCGAAAAACTACTTATCGACAAATGCTATTTTTATGCCGTTCGGAGTCGTCGCGGACGTAGCCGCGTTTAGATTATCCCGGATTCTTTTTACGCTCGTTCAGAGGCCGACGAGTTGTAACGTAGGAACGTAAAAACTTCGTAAACCGCGCGGCAAGTACAGGGGGATATGCTTCAACGAGAGGGAAATTGTTTTTCATGCGATTCTACTGCCTCGCGTTCTCGTAAAGCTTTATGGAAATTCGGCTTAATAAAGTGAATCCGCGCACTTGTTTACAAGCAGCGCGAAACAAAGCCGGGCTCATCAAATCATTGGATAACGTCCATTTTTCATCGGCTTTAAACATGTAATAGAAAATTATTTCAACTCTCTCTCTCTCGCGGGGCTACATCCGCGATGTTACATCGCTTTCAAAGTTGCGCACGTGAATTAAAGGATTAGCACGGGACGCGGAGCAGTCTGTTTTTCGTAGTTAAAAATTATTTTATATACGAGACGGAAATTCTTGACCGGGCGAAAGTTCGCCGGCGTGTAAAATTCGGCCGCGTGAAATTAAAATTCGCGTTACATTATAATTGGCTATTTAAATGCATTACTTAGTCATGTCCCCGATGAGTTATGATACACAGGCGGGGTGAGGTGGCAGTATTTCCGTGCGAGATCGTAACGGCGATATCAATATTAGTGATTCGAGCAGCTGCTTAAGCCGGTACGCGTTCTCAGGGCATCTTACTCGCGAAGGACTCCTCCTCAGGTCAGTGGAATTGCCGATAATGCAAAGTAGTTGTACCCGGGCACGTCGATGGGGGGATGAGAGCCTCTCAAAGAGCTTCTTGTCCACGGGAAACGATCCGGCGAACACGCCCCCGCACCTTAGCTCGTCATCGCCGCTGACGATGACGCCGGAATACGTTGGGGTTGATGACGATAAATAGGAGTCGAGCACAATGGGCTATGTAATTGGAGTTCAATCAGGCTTTGGCACAGTAAATCAAGTGCGGTAGAGAGACTCCGTTATAACCCCTCGCCCTCGGCCCCGACATTCCTCGAATTATTTCACGTTCAACGACGAAACCCTAACGAGACGTCGATCTCGCTAAATTATATTCATTACAAATTTGATGTAATATAAAAACCGTGCGTCACGTGCGATCCACGTAATTGGCTGGAATTACCGTGAGTCGCGTAAAAAAATAGAGGNGCTTTGGCACAGTAAATCAAGTGCGGTAGAGAGACTCCGTTATAACCCCTTGCCCTCGGCCCCGACATTCCTCGAATTATTTCACGTTCAACGACGAAACCCTAACGAGACGTCGATTTCGCTAAATTATATTCATTACAAATTTGATGTAATATAAAAACCGTGTGTCACGTGCGATCCACGTAATTGGCTGGAATTACCGTGAGTCGCGTAAAAAAATAGAGAGAAAGGTCGCGTTAATGTTGGCCAAAACGCAGCCACTTTCCTGGCACGAAACTTTGCACTCCGCGCACGATAATAACGCTTAAAGAGCCAGTCACCTGGCCATTAAGAAAGTTGGCCGGTGGTAGTCAAGTGTCTCTGCGATGGTGGTAGAAAAATGTCAACAATGGGAGTGCGGGAGCAGCACCGGCCGAGGTGCGTTAATTAAACATTCCTGACTGTGCAAGTCGCGAAGGGGTTGAAAGTCGGCTGACGTTAAACCGCGGAGGATGAATGCGAAAGTGATTCGGGCAAACTTTTCCAAAGTCCATTCTCCCAATATACAAAATGCAAGAGGCTCCCGTTTATTTTTAATCCGAAGCCTTCGTCTTAATTAATTACACGTTGGGATTAAAGTGACTTAAAATTGATTTTATATTAATATTATTTACATGTGAGATTATTATATATACGAAAGTGATTCGGGCAAACTTTTCCGAAGTCCATTTTCCCAATATAGAAAATGCAAGAGGCTCTCGTTTATTTCTAATCCGAAGTCTTCGTCTTAATTAATTAAACGCAAGAATTAAAATGACTTAAAATTGATTTTACATTAAAATTACTTATATGTGAGATTATTATATTTTTCCTAAATGTTAATAAACCATAGTTTGACGTTCCGGTGACGTGTTTCGTGCAACGGTGATAACGAACGGGATTATCAAGGGCAGAGCTATAATGCGCGTCCGCTCATTAAGAAATTCTTCGAAAAGTTTTCAAGTATTTATGCACAGGAAGTAGTTCACGGTATATAGCAGACATCGAGGCACGAACGCGTGCTCGAGGAGTGCCACACAACGCCTTCCGCGTTGCGACTCCGGTCTTAAAAGTTTCCCCGGGTAAACAGAAGTTCGCGAACAATGTTTGCGAACGTTTTAGAACGCCACTGTTCGCGTTACACCTCGTTGTGCGTCTCCGGGATTGGATTTATTACGCGATTAATTATATCCCATTAATGAGCGGATTCATTAACAATTGTTAAACAGAGACACCTTGCGTGACCTAATTCAACTTCATAGATCGAACTTTATTACATTAATACACTAAAAATTTCGACTACTATTTATTTTCCAAAATGAAATTCCTCTTGTACTAATTAATTATTAAATGTTGAAATATGATATAGTGACAATACGTGTTAATTTCGTGTAAGGAATTTAATATGAAATGGACACACATTGTACGGACGTAGTTCCGTGCGTCAGGCCCACGCATTATTACGCAACGCGTCTAGACGACCCGAGGCTACTTCGTCTCGGTGTCACGCTTCAACCCCTCTTTCCCGCTCGGCTCTAATCGCATTGTCACCCAACGCAAACTCGGTTATGGTATTAGAAGCGATATGCTCGCCGTCTGAAGCGACGCGGTTCATAATTCCGCGTCCGCAACGACGTTAACAATTTGGCAAATAGAATGCGACTCGTGATAAGAACAATTTAGCGGCTCGTATTTTCCCCATCAATTCTGTAACTTTATTTCCGACGGTATTGCGTCAGGCATTGCGATAGAACTCTCTGTGTGATATGGAAATTAAAATATGAGGGGCGCGTCGGGGATCGAAGTATGATCGATGCAGTTAACATCGATCCGACAAGTTTCACGCGGTACGCGCGGCGATTATGGCAGTACAAACAAAATTCGAAGACCATCAATCTCGCCGATTCGGCAAATTATTCGGCTAATTGCGGCGGTAGCAGCTATAGTTACTTGAAACCTAATTCTACCCCGGCGACGCGACGGCGCGCGGGCTGGCCGCGAAACGCGGGAGATCCACGAACCAGCTGCGAAACACCGGCATGATTCACATTCCCCGGTCATCGAGTCAGTACGATCCGTCGACTCGGTTTCCCGCTCGTCCTCGATTCGTCGATTTCAAATTTCGAAAACATTTTCGCCATAATTCAGGATCAAAGCGACTACTCTGACTACCTTTTCTATCCGCGTCGAAATCGTGTGTAGAAAAAATAGGGAATTTGTCGTTGGAAATCCAGGACGCGTGGTCATCTTAGTTAAGGGGGTAGGAAATCAGGCACACAGGGTCCATCGGACGCGGGGAGGGCGGCAGACGTACGAAGTTCCGAGTGCGTGTAAGTGTGTCTGCACTGGTTGAGAAGGTTGTAGCGCGGGGGGTGGTTTGGAGGCCGAAGGACGGAGGCAGGAGGACGAGAAGCAGTAGATGGAGGAGTAGTAGTAGTAGGAGGAGGAGGAGGAGGAGGAGAAATAGTACGGCGGTAGGTAGCAGTGGGTGGCGAGCCGAGGGTGGTAAAGGAGCCGGAGGATGAGAAAGTAGGAAGAGGCGCGGAGGAGGAGGAGGGCTCGGTCGGTTGAGACGCGGAGGTGCAGACGAAGCGAAGGAGAGAGAGTCCGTTGGGTCGGGTTCGGTTGGGTCGGGTTGGGTTGGGTCGGTTTGCACCAGTACCACCGGCACCGACATGGCTCCAAGCGTAGGAGAGGATGGGGTAGGATGGCCGGGCCTCTACTCCGCTCGATAGAGGCGCGTCCCGTCGTCCCATGATTGGAAACCAAATCGCCGCACATCCATCCCTCTCCTTCTCCTCCTCCTCGTGCTTCCACCGACCCATCCTTTGCCTCGGCGATTCTCTTCCACCCCCGCCCGCCACCCCTGGGATCCCCTGGCCGCCGACTATCCACCCTTGCTCTCTCGGTCCTCGCAACCCTATCCAGAGCTTACTCCGCGCAACTTTCTCTGTCTCACGTACACACGCTCACGCACGCACACTTTATTCTACTCTTTCTCCACCCCCGCCCCGGCCCGGGGGGGGCCCGTCTTCTTCTTTTCCGTGTCTACCACACGCGCTCTTCCCTTCTCTTTATCACCCCGTATCTCCGTCCCGCTCCTTCGTCCTGTACAAACTAACTTCGCCCTCCTCCTCCTCCTCCTCTACGACTACCTTTCGCATCCGCGTCCACCGCCACCCACCGCCCGTTCTCTCCTAGCTCACCCTCCGGGGACGCTAATGTCGAGCTAAGTCCTTAAAACCCCTCAACCGGAGGCCGGCGAGCCCGCAGACCGGAATGGCCTCCATAAGTAACCGGGTTTACACACCCCAAGACCCTATTTCTCACTGTGGAAAAACTGCAGTCAGCCTCTACGTTGCGAACGGTCCCTCCCCTTTTCGCTCCCCCGTACCCCCTTCGGCCGCCCCCCGCCGGCGCCCCGACCATGCCCGTATTCCAGATTCCAGTAGGCCAACCCCGTGGTATCGATGACCGCCGAAACCGAACCACGTTCTCCAGAGGAGATTAGCAAGATGAACGCGGTGAAAAACGATCCAACTTTTACCCGACGTCCATCCAATAGAAGTTCGGACTAAATATTTTATTTCTAATCGCCGGTTCCATAATTCCCGTGTTCGCAAAAACTTGTTGCTTTATGAGAGGAGACGTCGTATTCGTATATAATGTTTTATATAGAATAGATGAGAAGAGAATGTATTTTTGGTTTCCTATAAAATATTATTTTGAGTCAATGTCGTGATAGTGAAATACTTTTGCCCGTCGCTGTACCTATATCGCGGGTGCAAGTACCACTGTCCTACCTCACGGTGAAAACTTTCCTCCCGGTGACGCAGCCACTTTCACTTTTCCTGGTAATGTTTATGCAGAAAACCGAAGAAACTTTCTTGAGGTGCAAGTATATACCGGGAACTGCTCGACGCGACGTGCCGCGCGAGGGGGATGAACGGACGGGGTGGAAACAGGGGCATACCGCCGGTATACGTGTATACATGACCCACACACAGTGCCAGACGAAAGTTTGAATCGAATATCTGTAAAAGTGGTATTAAATCGATAACTTTCGACTGGGATCCTTGTCACTTTCAATGTACTGGACCAACGTTGTTCCCCCCATGAAATTTTCTAATTTATAAACATATCTTCCGGTTCATTAAATAAATAAATTACAGACTGAGAACTTTTATACAAAATCAAATCATTTATAGATTCTGATTAATATTAATTTCTGTTCAATTAAATTGGAGATTGAATTAAGGGTGAAAGTAATTAAAGAAGAATTATTCGATTTAGCTGTTTATGTAGAACGTCAGTACTGGCCCACTGTTATTCCCCCCATGAAATTTTCTAATCTATAAACATATCTTCCGGTTCATTAAATAAATAAATTACAGACTGAGAACTTTTATACCAAATCAAATCATTTATAGATTCTGATTAATATTAATTTCTGTTCAATTAAATTGGAGATTGAATTAAGGATGAAAGTAATTAAACAAGAATTATTCGATTTAGCTGATTATTTAAAACGTCAGCATTGGCCCACTGTTATTTCCCCCATGAAATTTTCTAATCTATAAACATATCTTCAGGTTCATTGAATAAATAAAATACAGCCCGAGAACAGTTTATTCAAATCAAATATTATTCATATTCAAAATCAAATGATTTACAGATTCTAATTAAGACAAATTTTTGTCCAATTAAATTAGAGATTAAATTAACATTAGAAGTAATTAAACAAGAATTATTCGATTCATCTGTTTCTTTTAAACTTTAATTACTGACATTTTACATAAACATGTAAATCGAATAATTCATTTAAACTTTAATTACTGACGTTTTACATAAACAGACAAATCGAATAATTCTTTTAAACTTTAATTACTGACGTTCTACATAAAGTTATTTCGTCGCTGATAAGTACGGATCGTAAGCAGCTATTAAAATGCTCAGAGAAGCGAAGCGAGCATTACCATGATCATACCTTTGAATCGACTCGGGGACGAGTGCAACGAGGACGGCGGAGAGGGACGGGGCGGGGGTGTGGGAAGACGGCTTTATACCCGAAAGGGAGAGATCCCTCGAATTCGTGCGGCAGCGTGAAATGCGACTCTCCTTAAGGGTACCTACAAGCGATACCAATATGTCCGCCGTCGTTAGCGACGTTACTGGATGAGCGAGTATGTAGAGGGTTGGCCGGGGGCGCTGAATGCCCAGAGGCCCGTAGGATATGAGACTCCGTTGGCCGCAGGATCTCTTCCCAGGAGTCGGAGGACCCGATGCTTCGCTCTTCTACCTTCGCCAAAGTGTATTGACGGCTCGAGCGACGTTCCGGCTTACGCTGGAGCAGCTGTCCTCGCCTCTATCTTCGCCACCCGCGTCCCCCAACCCCCTCGTTCTCCTATATACGTTAGTCCGTGTGTCCGTCTTCCTGCATTCGCACACGCCGGTTGGTCCGCGCGACGTTGTTATCACCGAGCCGTGAAACTCGAGGAGAAATTTTCAATTTTACCTAACCAAGACGTATTCAAACATTCAATTATATTTAATAACGTTTTTTGTATTGAAATAATTCTACTGTCGTCCGGATCGATTTTTCGAAATACCTCTGGCTCGCCTTTCGAGGCGGACGTTATACGTGCTCGCACACACACGCGCGCGTGTTAGACAAGCGCGTGCATCCGTCTCGTTGATCTCATAGGTCGAACCTCTAAGTTCGTGCTGGAATTACGTCACGCTGCGCCTTAGAGGATAGGGCAAGGGAAGGCAAGGCAAAGTGGAGATAGGACGGGTCAAGACGCTCGGCTCCTATCGTCTCGGATAGCTTCGAAAGGGTTAAAGCGCTGTCGTGACCTCCTTCTTCCCTATGTGCGCGCTCGCTCGTTCAACGAACTTGCGCGATCCCAAAGAGAGAGCAAGCTCTCTCGCCGTTCGACCACCGCTGTGTACTTTGCCGGCTGGGTTTTACCTCGCTCCGACGCAGGCCTTGGGAAAACAGTACCGATAAGAATGTTCGTCCAATTCGAAATCTATGATTGTATCGAGTTTCAAGACGCTGCGTCGAAGACCAACATCCCGAGTCGAAAAAGTAATTACGGTTTTGAACCTATTTATCCTACAGAAAGATGTGGCGATCGAAATCATATCTTGAGCAGAGAAATATAAGAGTACATTTAACTCTAATTTGAACCTATATCTAGTCGTTATGTCCGCTTATAAAGGATATAGATCTAAAATAGAGTTTATCAAATATAATTTAGTCCCTCAAGTCTTACTTCTAGAGTTTAGGAAAAGATCCTTGAAAAAGAAAAGAGCATTATATTTCTGTATAAGAATATTCTCATCAATTGACACATTTTGCTCTATTGTGCTGCAACTTTGCCTTTTGTACATAATTTTTTAAACTTGACTACAACCCTTGCTGTAAATTTCACTACTTTGCAGTCCTTAATTTGACAACAATAGGGATTTTGTCTTTATTTTTATTGTAACAATCCATCTCAAACTTGCCTAATTTTTTACCTTTTCATTAAAAGGTTCTTTCTTTCGGGGGATCCAGTTAATTCTGACGAATTTCCGTTTTGGTGCCAATTTCAATCTTCGCTCCGATTGAAAATATTATTGAATAGAACGNCTATTTTGCAGTCCTTAATTTGACAACAATAGGGATTTTGTCTTTATTTTTATTGTATCAACCCATCTCAAACTTGCTTAATTTTTTACCTTTTCATTAAAAGGTTCTTTCTTTCGGGGGATCCAGTTAATTCTGACGAATTTCCGTTTTGGTGCCAATTTCAATCTTCGCTCCGATTGAAAATATTATTGAATAGAACGACACGTCGGTCTGATCGCCGATAACAATTTGTTCTTCCATTAACCGAGCCACGTAAATCAAACATGATGAAGAGCTCGTTCGGGTTGACCCACAAAGCGGGACCCGTCCCATATAATTCGTTTCTAAACGGAGCGACACAGTTAAACAGTTGCCAAAATCCGGCGGAAGCCGGGAGCCACCGGCGGAGACGAGCGAAAAATCATCAGCTGTGCGGCGGCGGCGGCGGCGTCGTCCCGGATTCGAAACGAGCGCACGCAAGTTCGAAGCGCAGAGAATCCGCAGCGATCGATCCCCCGGCTCCGGTTCGGCGAAAGAAGCGGACGTAACGAAGCGATTACCATTTCGGTGCAGCCGAGCCGTCAGCCGGTTTCCGCGAATCCGCCGCGCGGCTAAAGGTCAACGCGTGTCAGCGCGGTAGCGAGCGTTTCGCGTTCTTCGTGCCGTGCCATCCCGGTTCGCGCGCCGCTTCCATTAATGGCGACCGACTCCGCTCGCCTCGGCGAAAAAGGTGCGCGAAGTTTGTTCGAATGAATGCGAATTAAACCGGGGGGAGAGAGAGAGAGATCTCGCTCGCTGCTCTTTCCAATGAATTATAATCACGGCTCTCTAATACATCTGTCTCTCTCTTCGTATTAATTAATGCATACGTTATATTAACTTCCTCAAAAGGAAGTTATTGTGATCGTGTTAGTATCCAGATTTGGAAAAACGGGGAAGGGAGAGTCATAGGGGTGTGAAACCAAGATATGTCAATATATTTTATAGAAAATGTACGTCGGCTTATTATGGGATATTTGTTGGAATTGACGAGGCAGTTGTGGCCTATGGCAGGGAGAGTTTGCTAACCGGAAGGAGGGTTACGAATCGTAGGGGTTGGGCCGCGCGGTAAAAGTGTGTCTCTGTGACACGAGCCGAGGGCCGACGCGTTTTGTTGCCGGTTCCCCTTTCGCGTCCCTCCTCCCCCGGCGGCGGCTCCCGCACCCCAGGTATTCCGTATGGTCCCACTTTCAACCCGCCCAACAACGTCACTCATTGTCAGACGTGAGGTAGGTTAGGGCTGTCTGGTAGGGCGGTAGAACGGAGTCAGTGTAGGGGGTTTTACGACCCTCGACTCGACTCGTCGCGTCGCTCTGGATGGGTTCTCCTCCACCCTCCTACGTTTCCCTCCCCGCGCGGCTCTACCCGCCCGCCGCTACACCATTGGGGTAGGTCGTGCTGGCCCCATTATTGTGCTACATGAGGAATGGAGCGGCCGTGAGCTACTCCATGGGGTCATTATGGCTGACTACGGTCCACCGACCTTTTTTTAACTATAAAGTAGCAGCTTGTCAGAGTTTAAGATACTTCCTGGCTTCGAAAGAGCAAACATCAAATGACACACATTTAACCCTTTGGGTACGGATTTATTCGAGAAAATATTTACATATGGAACGGATATAATTTTTGGTTGCTTGGAATTGTATGTAAAAGCAGTACATTTTACGTAAGAATTTATTTATTTCTAAAATATTGGTGACATATGTAGTATTAAGATGTCTTCAAGTAATTAGAATTGCAAAACAAAAATAAATTGATATGCTTATAACAAACACAAATGAATGACGTGTCTTAGACGTCAAATGTACCCAAGGGGTTAATTCGGATTGTCGGATTTTTTTAACACGTTCTATAAAATAGCAGCTTGTCCGAGTTTAAAACAGTTCCTGTCTCCGAAGGGCAAACATCAAATGACACGCATTTAATTCNCGCGTTTTGTTGCCGGTTCCCCCTTTCGCGTCCCTCCTCCCCCGGCGGCGGCTCCCGCACCCCAGGTATTCCGTATGGTCCCACTTTCAACCCGCCCAACAACGTCACTCATTGTCAGACGTGAGGTAGGTTAGGGCTGTCTGGTAGGGCGGTAGAACGGAGTCAGTGTAGGGGGTTTTACGACCCTCGACTCGACTCGTCGCGTCGCTCTGGATGGGTTCTCCTCCACCCTCCTACGTTTCCCTCCCCGCGCGGCTCTACCCGCCCGCCGCTACACCATTGGGGTAGGTCGTGCTGGCCCCATTATTGTGCTACATGAGGAATGGAGCGGCCGTGAGCTACTCCATGGGGTCATTATGGCTGACTACGGTCCACCGACCTTTTTTTAACTATAAAGTAGCAGCTTGTCAGAGTTTAAGATACTTCCTGGCTTCGAAAGAGCAAACATCAAATGACACACATTTAACCCTTTGGGTACGGATTTATTCGAGAAAATATTTGCATATGGAACGGATATAATTTTTGGTTGCTTGGAATTGTATGTAAAAGCAGTACATTTTACGTAAGAATTTATTTATTTCTAAAATATTGGTGACATATGTAGTATTAAGATGTCTTCAAGTAATTAGAATTGCAAAACAAAAATAAATTGATATGCTTATAACAAACACAAATGAATGACGTGTCTTAGACGTCAAATGTACCCAAGGGGTTAATTCGGATTGTCGGATTTTTTTAACACGTTCTATAAAATAGCAGCTTGTCCGAGTTTAAAACAGTTCCTGTCTCCGAAGGGCAAACATCAAATGACACGCATTTAATTCGGATTGAATATCATTGACACTCTTTGAATTAAAAGGAGATTCGTCTTCATTTATTCGAACGGTGAAAGAAATAAAGTGACTCGGTTGCGGATCTTGGAGATAATATATATAGAGCAGGCGGTGGATCGGTATTGGTAGGAATGATTCATCTGCGCGAAAGAAAATTCGATTAACTCCGGTGTGTTCTTAAAGAAACTTCATTTTACAACGGGAACTTCTCTATCCGTCGACGTATCTCCGTTTCTTCGCCCGATCCACCGTGACGGCGTTCCGCTTTAACGCGAAACAGGCTGAACTTCGGCGAAGAAAAATCGCGCGCGGCTGGAATCGATGTGGGGGCGCCGACACGCTCGACCCTGTTTCCTTCGCGACGGAATTTCAAGAACGTCGATGGGGGACGACGAAAATAGAGTACATTTGACTCGCAGATGACCGAGCTAATTCTTATTGCGATTTTCGTATCGAGTCAACGCGAGAGAGAGAGAGAGAGAGAGAGAGAGAGAAAGAGAGAGAATTCTGTATTAATCTCCGCGTCATAATTGCTGTAGGATTTTACAGGCGACGTTAATATAGAGGGGTATTATGCATTTCACTGAATTCATGCATATATAGTATATATTTTACGATAAAACGGACGCGTCGCGACGCTCGTGGCAACGTCCGTTATATTGACGGCCGCGCGACGCGGCCCGCAAAGTGAAAAAGAACCGGAGAGAGAGGCGCGGAGAGGAAGAGGAGAAGGGAAGGGGTGTAGAAATTTTTCGGACATCTTTCCCGACCTTTTACGGCTAAATTGCCGACGACGAGGGATAAAAGTTTGGCGTGGCGGGCAGAAAACTCTGACTGGTAACGAGACGTGGAACAACGAATTCCGATGCAGAGTGATACACGGTCCTGGCCCGGCGCCAGGGTTTACGCTGCAAAATTGCACTTCNCTTCCCCCCGTGGCCGCCCCCGCTTCCCCCCCCCCCCGTCCCCCTGTTCTCCGGCCACCTCCGGGCCGGCAACCACCTCGACCCTCTTTTTCGCCCACGCCACCCTTTCCGCTCCGTGCCGCGTCGCTGTTTTACCGTGCCTTCCCCGATAATACGACCGTGCCCCGAGATTCCCGCTTATCTACGATACCGATGCCTCGCAGGCCGCCGCGCGGCTGCACGAAATTCGGGCATTATCTCGTAACCGGCGTTAGGAATACGGCCGCGACGAAGACGGATCGTAATTTGAATGCGGTCGCACGAAGCTCTTGTTCAAGGACGGTTTTCCAAACTTTTACGAGCCGAACTTTCGTACGATCAATCCCCCCCCGTCGACCGTCGTCGTCGTTCTCCGCCGCGCGAATCGTTTTTTGTACGCGCGATCGCACGAACCTGTCGTGACCGATTATGTTGTTTCAAACGGGTTGCCATCGAGTTCCGCCGGACTGCGCGAAGTTAAATTGGATGGGGTCAAAATTGAACCGGGGCTATCAGACAGTTTAAAATTAATCAGCGCGGCAATAGAAAATTCGTCGATCGTTCACGCGATCAGAATTCGTGGGGTTCGTTTTATTATCGGAGAGTTTGACATTTTTTCTTTTTTTTATTTTTTATAGGGGAGGAAATCTTGTGTGCGGTTCGTCGGTCTTTTGTTGTCGGAATCGGTCGACGGGGGATCGGTAAAAGTGGAAGTAGTGGTCAGGGCGATGCGTTGCGCGCATTATCGATACGGGAAGGCGGGGTATGCCTGATGCGCCCCCGTGGTCTAAGGCTTCCCCCTCGTGTTCCCACACCGAGTTCCAATGCAACTTCCACGCAGCGTGGAAGGCATGCGGAAACCACCCCTCTGCGTTTACCCGCCGCGGCGGTAAACGCCATTTTAGAAATGGCAGCATCGCGAGCAATCGAACGTTAAGGAAAAATTAATCAAATCTGGTAAAATATTTTATAAGGATTCCTCGCCTCGAGGTGCAGCCTCTAAAGTCTCTACAGCCCGCGTTGAAAGTGGAAACGATTCGATCGGCAATGATCGATGCCTGATTTTTAATTATTACCGTCGGNACCCGCCGCGGCGGTAAACGCCATTTTAGAAATGGCAGCGTCGCGAGCAATCGAACGTTAAGGAAAAATTAATCAAATCTGGTAAAATGTTTTATAAGGATTCCTCGCCTCGAGGTGCAGCCTCTAAAGTCTCTACGGTCCGCGTTGAAAGTGGAAACGATTCGATCGGCAATGATCGATGCCTGATTTTTAATTATTACCGTCGCTTCGTTTGACGGATTGATTTTTTCGTCGCCGGCCCTCGAAACGGTCGCCGGGAACGTTGTTGCGAACGAGCAAGAGTTTTACGAGAGCGGGGCGAATTTTCTTTATCTACGAACTTCGGAATTGAGCCAGTTTTCCACTTGTCGGGGTAAACGGCGATGAAATAAATTGGACGCCGGCCTCGCCGATAACCAACCCACTCCTTTACAAATCTGACTCGCTCTTTTTCTTTCTTTTTTTTTTTTTCATTTCAAAAATCCGCTCCACTTTTCCAGCCTCTGTGTGCACGTTCGCAGAAACATTAAATTTATTCCGCATTAATTCGCGTGATTATTTCGCCGCGGGGCTCCCATCTGTATTTATAAACACGATCGTGAATCATCGCTCTCGCTTCCTTTAATGATTAAATAAACTCGGTTCGTTTACATATTTACTGAGTCAATGTATTCCCCGGGAAAGAAGGTTGACGGCGGAAGAAAATTCGGGGGGGAGGAACTGACGGGAAAGTCGATTTCCCCGGGAAGCTGGAGCGCCGGGTATTGTTAGGCATCCGAATCTTATCGCGGTGAGATTAAGTTGCAGATAGGGAGAAAGGAGAATCATGGAGGAGTCGGGGAGGAGGCGAGGGACCGCGCGGGCGGACGAGGGGGGAAGGAGGGAGAGTTATATGCTAATGCGAGAGTAGCCTTCTGGGCGCTTCGCTCCGGAGCGAAGCGCAGGAGAGGCAACACGCGTTCCTGACCCGGCGCTGTCACGACTTTAGAACAATGGCGTCGATATACATGTCTCATTTATATACACGTATTCCTCGATACGAGCGCGGTTTACCACGGCGCGCGGTGTTCGCGCTCTCGACCGAAAAGATCTCTCCCTCGCGAACCCTCGAGGACCCGATAAAATCCCGGGAATGGAAATCAATTCGGCGGGAGAGCCGGGTCATCCATGATTTAACGCGCCGCTGATACCGAACAGGTTCGAATTGTTTCGCTCGGACGTCTCTTTTTACTCCCGATTCGGCGTGCGCAGGTCAAGTCCGGCCGCGGCGGCCGTACCCTGCATTTTAAGAACCTCTTCCGGCCAGGAATGTCATTGTCCACCGACTGGGAGAACAACAAATCCACAGAAATTTAATTGAACTGTAATTTATTTAGTACATAACAACTCACCTGTGATTCCCTATTTGAGTGCGGCTCATTGATCCCTCGGAACGAGGAGGGTTCGTCGCGGGAAAGTGGAACGTGCGATCAGCTTATTATAAGTCAACCCGGGGGAGGGGAAGAAGGCCAAGCTGAAAAGTTTGAATCCCCGAAGCTGGGTAAGAACGTTTCTGGGACAAGGGACTCTTGAGTAAACTCGGCCCGCGAGAAGGAACTGCGCGCCACCCCCTTTTCCTCCTCCTTCGGCCGACGGTTAACGAGCCTGAGCACCGGCCGCGACGATTCGATGGACCCTTGTTTCGAATTTAATAAAGGCCGGGTCTGTCCCCCGAACTTGATCGCAATCAACGCCCGGGAATGTTTGCGCACCGTTTTAACCAATCTCTTTAACGTCCGCGTAGCCGGCCTGTTCATGCATCGTTATCGCGATTTGATCGACGGGGGCCGACAAGGATCTCGCGATCTCCGGCCGCGGTTATGCCCCGCTTCAATTCGCTCCTACGACTCTCTCGCCAAACCGTTTTATCAATTTCCAATCTCGTTCCCAGTACAAGTTTGCAATCGCGCGATTACCGGACTGAGAAGTCCTCGCGATATCAATTTTCGAGATGAAATTTACACTGGGAGGGGGGACGAGAGGTCGTCGAAAATAACGACGTCACGTCCGGTTTACGTCCGCGGGTTTTTCGCGCGTGGAGGATCCGTCTTGGTGCGACGTTTAATCCGGCGCAGCCGCGGCGACGTTCGACGATTTTTGGCAAAGGTCCTCCTTTCGAAAAATATCATCCGCGTTTGCCAGGAGGAAATACGCTTGGCTCCGGGATATCCCGGGCATGTAGATAAAAGAAATAAACGGGATGCGAGACCGTGGAAAATGAAACGGAGAAATGGAGAAATATGAGAGATAGAGAAACCGTGGGAGGAGGCCGCGGGGGCCGGGACGGGAACGTATAGAGTGTATATACGTCTTAAAGAGAAACGCACTCGTAAGTTGAACGCGCAGGGATAGAAACGAAATAAACAGCTGGGGGAACCACTTTTGAGATGGGTAACGCGCAAAAAGGGAAGAAGAATGAAAACGCGAGACGTACTCGAAAAGAAATTGCCTGGAATTCGTCGAGAGGCGGTGAACGGTTCCCCCCGCTCCAGGCTCGGAAAACCTTTCGACGGAACCGAAGATTTGATTAAAATTTCGATTTATTTGTTGCTCGTGATCGTCGCCGGTCGACGACGACGGTGGCGTAGCTCGTTACGGCACTGGACCGAGCGGCGATCTCTCGTGTAAGTACACCAGCAACGCGCCGCGCCGGTGTTGGTGCTGGTCACGGCGATGCATGGGGGCAGCCGAGGGAGAGATCTCGTTACGTGCGAGAGTTCACGGGTCACGCGAGAATCGTGAACCTCCGGCACGGCAGAAGAAGCGGCACCGAGGCACCGAGTTGACACGCGGCCCCCTAACGATAAACTCTCGCGTACCCTCTCGTGTTTTTTTCGACGTCGCTCCACGAGTCGAAAAAGTAATTACGGTTTTGAACCTATTTATCCTACAGAAGGATATGGCGATCGAAATCATATTTTCAACATAGAAATATAAGAGTAAATTTAATTGTAATTTGAACCTATATCTAGTTCTTATGTCTGTTTATAAAGGATGTAGATCTAAAATAGAGTTGATCAAATATAAGTTAGGCCCTCTAGTCTTACTTCAAGAGTTTAGGAAAAGATCCTGTAGGTTCATACTAGTATTTATGAAACCTAACATTGTCCTGAAAAGTCCATTGGCTGGCAACACTTGAGGACATGTGCACTGAGAGAACTCCATCATACCTACGTTTTTTTTGGCTCATATTGTAGATCAAGAATCTCTTATTCGTTTACAAAAATTCTTAAAGAAAAATAATAATAATTTCGCCATAAAAACACAATTAAACACAAAGTTTTAATTTAACTCAAGCACAAAAATTTAACAACACAAATTATCGTTTTGTTGCTGTATAAAAAAAATTCTATTGTATAAATTAGATTGTTCTAAAGCCTTTTTTAAAATTTATAATAGGAAGTATAAGAATAAACAGAATAATTCATTTCAGATGCATATCAGATTAAAATGCGCATAGTTTGTAAAATAATTTTATATAACACAATAAATATTCCAGAGGATTCTAAAAAAATCTTATAAACCCTTAAATAGGCCTTCAGGTTCCCATCTCTTACTTAAGGAAATAAATTCTAACTACTTTCGTGAACGAACGGAAGGTTTTTAAGGCCTAAAATATAATTTGAGATTTTTGTAGGGACTTATATTTTCTGATTAGAGTTATATCAAATATTAAGTTCTGAGATAACTCTACTAGTTCTACCTTTTAGATCTAATGGACCTAAACTGGGGTATATTTAGGTTTAGAAGATTCAAATTATAGTTAAATTTTCGTCTTGGTATCTATCCAGTTAATTCTGACGAATTTCCATTTTGGTGTCAACAACTTTGAGATGTGTAGTTACAATAAAAATAAAGACAGAATCCCTATTGTTATCAAATTAAGGACTGCAAAGTAGTGAAATCACAGCAAGGGTTGTAGTCAAGTTTAAGAAATTATCTACAAAAGTTGCAGAACAATAGAGCAAAAGTACCAATGTCACTGTTATTACTTAAACAGAGCATTATATTTCTGTATAAAAATATTCTTTTCAATTGACACATTTTGCTCTATTCTGGGGTACGTTTAGGTTTAGAAGATTCAAATTATAGTTAAATTTTCAACGTCGCTCCGCAAAAGCGTCTGCAACGTCGACGCGTCGACCGGACCTCGCGCTCGAATAATAAATCGAAGATCGCGGCCGGTGATATCGAGCGATTAATTTCGAAGACGTTGCGTGCGTCCCGTCGACGCGTCTGGAGGTGCCGGATGGAAACAGGTGATCAGGAAACGCGGAGCTTAGCGCCTGCATTCACGGAATTCCCGGCATTCAGGCGCATAAACCGTTCCGAGTAGACCGTCCGCCTAATCAGCATTATCCGACTTCGGGGTAGAGATTCGGAGCGAATCGGCCCGCCACTTTTATGCAGAGCCGAAGAAAGCGTGGGCGTTTCGACAAATTTAAAATGCATTAAAAAAAGGTTCGCGAGTTTTAATGAAACTAAATATTGAGCAGGACCGTTGACTTTGACGAATGAACCATTCGAATCTGGTTATTTTTACATGGTAAAAAGCGCGGGATCGAGGGAGCCAGGCTCAAACGACACGTTACCTCGTAGGGAAATAATGAATTCTCCGAAAAACCGCTCCGAAGAGCGGCGGGAAATAGAATTGCGGCTGGTCTTGTGAATTAAAGATGCGTGCAACTTACCATGCTTTTAATCTAAATGCTTGGTAAATCATACTAATGAGCCGTGGTATGTAAAATTCAGGAAACCGCAGCAACGTTTACCCCCCGGTTCCGACGAAAAGAAACGTACCGGTTCGCGAGATCTAGGCTTCAATCTCGCAATTAGTTACATTCAACGAGTAAGTACTCAATAAAAAAACACACAGTTCACTCCTGTTTTCTATCTGGAAGTACGTTGTAATAATGATGATGACGGACAGGAATGCAGATGTGAAATCTGAATAACAGAAGAAGGTTCCACGTGTCTATCGGAGGAATGCTGAATGCGTTTCGAGGATACTGTTCGGCCGGCGTCTATTGGTATCCGCGTGTTAGCGTTTCTGGCTTAAAAAAAAAAATGGCCGGGGCTATTACCGTTCTGGCGATAGGAGGACAGTGACGCGCGGGACAGCAGGGGGTTACCCGTTAGCCCGGGTCGACGTAAACGTCGAACCACTTTATTCGGCGTCGGTAACTAGACGAGGAGATAGCCTCCCTCGGCGTAAGAGCAGCGAAGTTGGCGAGGAGGATGAGGACGAAAGGCAACGGCGGAGGCGGCGGGAGGAGGCGGAGGAGGAGGAGGAGGAGGACGGGTAGTAGTCGCGGTGCGGTAGGTGGAATAAGAGAGGACAGAGGTTGGCGGAGGTGGTTAGAGCGGAAGGTCGGATGCGAAACGAGCCTGGAGAGAGGAGGATGCTCGTACGAACGAACGGACGATGCTGAAGGTGGTTCGCTAATGTCACGCCGCGTTCCTAGAACCCTCCGCACGCTGAAATTAGATTACCGCGAGATTGCTGCCCTTCCACCCGCTCTGCCCTCCCCGCCGCGGCTCGCCTTCCTTCCTCCTTCGCCTCCCGATGTGCCCCGCTGGTACTCTCCCACCCCCCGTCCCCCTCGTTTGATTGCTGCCCTTCCACCCGCTCTGCCCTCCCCGCCGCGGCTCGCCTTCGTTCCTCCTTCGCCTCCCGATGTGCCCCGCTGGTACTCTCCTACCCCCCGTCACCCTCGTCCCCGCTCCCGTGCCTCTCTCCGCCGACGGTGTTCTCTCCTTCGGCCTCTCCTCGAACCTCCTCCTCATCCACCTTCGCTACGTCGTCGTTCCCAGAGTTCTTCCTCTCGTTCGCATCGCCACTGACTGAGCCTGGAACCTACCTGGTGGCCTCCTCTTTTACCTGCGTTGCCAACTCGGAATCGCTCATCCTTCGCCCGCTTCCTCGAATCTTCTTTCCACTTTCTCCCGCGCGTCCCGGATTTTTATTGTTCCGTTTAATCGAGTCGCGGCCTCGCGAAATTTATTATAGTAATTAGGATTCGCGCGGTACGCGGAGTAGTTCGAAAAAAAAGAAGGACGGTCTCTTGGGTCGGTGTGTCGATAGCACGATTTCATTGAAGGGTATAAAATTTTATAACCAGTTTCTTATCTGGCGGCAGAGTCCGTTCCTGAGAACCGACCGGTGGGAACCGGGAGGCCGAAATAATGCACTTTCCACTCGCGTCGCTTTCGTTCTTTTGATTACTTTCAAGTTTTTGCGTGCCTCGGCGATCGCCTCTTCGCGAGTGCGTGGAACACCATGCGTGTCTGTATCACCTACGCAACCTGACGGCGGCGGCGGCGCGGCCCGCAGGATGGAACGGGATGATACCGGCACGCCATTTCTAGGAACTCATCTCCGGCTGGATCCTCATCGCGTGCACGCACGCACGCACGCAACGCACGCACGTGTGCACGCACATGGGAGGATCGCCGAGGGAAATTTGCAAGGATCTTCTCCGTTCCAGTCACCGGCCTCGCGAATCAACGATAAGAACTTTTAATCGTCCGCGTTCACGTCAACCGACGCCGTGTCCTTCGCCGCAATTATTCTCTTTCCGCGTGTTTAATGAACGGAATTTAATTCGATAAGACTATCTTTAAAACTGATTGAAGTTTTATAAACGATTCAATCTTTACGTGACTTGANCTCGCCGATAACCAACCCACTCCTTTACAAATCTGACTCGCTCTTTTTCTTTCTTTTTTTTTTCATTTCAAAAATCCGCTCCACTTTTCCAGCCTCTGTATGCACGTTCGCAGAAACATTAAATTTATTCCGCATTAATTCGCGTGATTATTTCGCCGCGGGGCTCCCTTTTGTATTTATAAACACGATCGTGAATCATCGCTCTCGCTTCCTTTAATGATTAAATAAACTCGGTTCGTTTACATATTTACTGAGTCAATGTATTCCCCGGGAAAGAAGGTTGACGGCGGAAGAAAATTCGGGGGGGAGGAACTGACGGGAAAGTCGATTTCCCCGGGAAGCTGGAGCGCCGGGTATTGTTAGGCATCCGAATCTTATCGCGGTGAGATTAAGTTGCAGATAGGGAGAAAGGAGAATCATGGAGGAGTCGGGGAGGAGGCGAGGGACCGCGCGGGCGGACGAGGGGGGAAGGAGGGAGAGTTATATGCTAATGCGAGAGTAGCCTTCTGGGCGCTTCGCTCCGGAGCGAAGCGCAGGAGAGGCAACACGCGTTCCTGACCCGGCGCTGTCACGACTTTAGAACAATGGCGTCGATATACATGTCTCATTTATATACACGTATTCCTCGATACGAGCGCGGTTTACCACGGCGCGCGGTGTTCGCGCTCTCGACCGAAAAGATCTCTCCCTCGCGAACCCTCGAGGACCCGATAAAATCCCGGGAATGGAAATCAATTCGGCGGGAGAGCCGGGTCATCCATGATTTAACGCGCCGCTGATACCGAACAGGTTCGAATTGTTTCGCTCGGACGTCTCTTTTTACTCCCGATTCGGCGTGCGCAGGTCAAGTCCGGCCGCGGCGGCCGTACCCTGCATTTTAAGAACCTCTTCCGGCCAGGAATGTCATTGTCCACCGACTGGGAGAACAACAAATCCACAGAAATTTAATTGAACTGTAATTTATTTAGTACATAACAACTCACCTGTGATTCCCTATTTGAGTGCGGCTCATTGATCCCTCGGAACGAGGAGGGTTCGTCGCGGGAAAGTGGAACGTGCGATCAGCTTATTATAAGTCAACCCGGGGGAGGGGAAGAAGGCCAAGCTGAAAAGTTTGAATCCCCGAAGCTGGGTAAGAACGTTTCTGGGACAAGGGACTCTTGAGTAAACTCGGCCCGCGAGAAGGAACTGCGCGCCACCCCCTTTTCCTCCTCCTTCGGCCGACGGTTAACGAGCCTGAGCACCGGCCGCGACGATTCGATGGACCCTTGTTTCGAATTTAATAAAGGCCGGGTCTGTCCCCCGAACTTGATCGCAATCAACGCCCGGGAATGTTTGCGCACCGTTTTAACCAATCTCTTTAACGTCCGCGTAGCCGGCCTGTTCATGCATCGTTATCGCGATTTGATCGACGGGGGCCGACAAGGATCTCGCGATCTCCGGCCGCGGTTATGCCCCGCTTCAATTCGCTCCTACGACTCTCTCGCCAAACCGTTTTATCAATTTCCAATCTCGTTCCCAGTACAAGTTTGCAATCGCGCGATTACCGGACTGAGAAGTCCTCGCGATATCAATTTTCGAGATGAAATTTACACTGGGAGGGGGGACGAGAGGTCGTCGAAAATAACGACGTCACGTCCGGTTTACGTCCGCGGGTTTTTCGCGCGTGGAGGATCCGTCTTGGTGCGACGTTTAATCCGGCGCAGCCGCGGCGACGTTCGACGATTTTTGGCAAAGGTCCTCCTTTCGAAAAATATCATCCGCGTTTGCCAGGAGGAAATACGCTTGGCTCCGGGATATCCCGGGCATGTAGATAAAAGAAATAAACGGGATGCGAGACCGTGGAAAATGAAACGGAGAAATGGAGAAATATGAGAGATAGAGAAACCGTGGGAGGAGGCCGCGGGGGCCGGGACGGGAACGTATAGAGTGTATATACGTCTTAAAGAGAAACGCACTCGTAAGTTGAACGCGCAGGGATAGAAACGAAATAAACAGCTGGGGGAACCACTTTTGAGATGGGTAACGCGCAAAAAGGGAAGAAGAATGAAAACGCGAGACGTACTCGAAAAGAAATTGCCTGGAATTCGNATTTCGAAAATTATAAAACGGAAGAATTTTCGAGCCGCAATGGAAACGATCGTCAGACATAACGAGTTCCGGTCGAATTGGCAGAAAAATTGAAACGATTAAAGTTAATTAAGCACCGGGGGATTAGCGTGAATTTATCAGTGGTCCCGCGGGGGTGTCGATGACTGGCGAATGAATTTCCGCGCGAGGGGGCAGAAGGCGGAGGGGGCCGGGCTCGCGGTCTCGTCTACCGCGCGTACCGTCGCAAAAAATCTATTCGTCGGGACAAAAAATATTTACCAACAGCTCCGGGGTTGGCACGGGGGCATGGCTTGCATCCAATAACCGTTTCGCAAGGGACCCCGGCCCGCGAGATAGAACGAGAGAGAGAGAGGCAGCCGGACAGGCCGGGGCTCAGTTTTCAACTCGACGCTGTATAACAGCACATATCCATTTACTGCTTCAGAGGATTGTTTATAGCGTGCGTGTCATAGGTCAACGGTTCCGCGAGCTCGAAAGGACCACACGCTTCCGTCCACTATTTATACGTGCCACGGGTACAATGCGAGCTTTCTCAGCCGGTTAATGAGCCGGGCCGATCGAGACGTGGGCAAAAACCGATATCGAAATTACTACGAATTTCTTAAGGACTCGCCGGATATCTTCATCGGCGTCGGGCTTAAGGAGGCCCGAGTCGAAATTCGTGGGACTGAAGAAGAACTAAAAGAACTGAATACTGTCTATGTGTGCTTATATACGTATATACCCAACAAAGCATTGAAGGCACTACATAAGATCGAATTCAGAGGTGTCAATTCTTTTTCAGTACAACGGTTTTTCAGTTCTAGCAATGCTTTTTCAGTGCTATGTTTTCTAAAGGGAGGGGGAATCTATAGTATAATGTATAATATAAATTCAGAAACATATGTTATATTTTTTATTTGAAATTTCTATACATTAATATATTATTAATGTTGTAATGTTAGTAATGTTGTAATATTAACATATAATATAGAAATCTATATTTGTANGTACCGTCGCAAAAAATCTATTCGTCGGGACAAAAAATATTTACCAACAGCTCCGGGGTTGGCACGGGGGCATGGCTTGCATCCAATAACCGTTTCGCAAGGGACCCCGGCCCGCGAGATAGAACGAGAGAGAGAGAGGCAGCCGGACAGGCCGGGGCTCAGTTTTCAACTCGACGCTGTATAACAGCACATATCCATTTACTGCTTCAGAGGATTGTTTATAGCGTGCGTGTCATAGGTCAACGGTTCCGCGAGCTCGAAAGGACCACACGCTTCCGTCCACTATTTATACGTGCCACGGGTACAATGCGAGCTTTCTCAGCCGGTTAATGAGCCGGGCCGATCGAGACGTGGGCAAAAACCGATATCGAAATTACTACGAATTTCTTAAGGACTCGCCGGATATCTTCATCGGCGTCGGGCTTAAGGAGGCCCGAGTCGAAATTCGTGGGACTGAAGAAGAACTAAAAGAACTGAATACTGTCTATGTGTGCTTATATACGTATATACCCAACAAAGCATTGAAGGCACTACATAAGATCGAATTCAGAGGTGTCAATTCTTTTTCAGTACAACGGTTTTTCAGTTCTAGCAATGCTTTTTCAGTGCTATGTTTTCTAAAGGGAGGGGGAATCTATAGTATAATGTATAATATAAATTCAGAAACATATGTTATATTTTTTATTTGAAATTTCTATACATTAATATATTATTAATGTTGTAATGTTAGTAATGTTGTAATATTAACATATAATATAGAAATCTATATTTGTAAATTTGCATTAATATGTGTTTAATGAGGTTCATCTGGTACATAGCAAGTCAAATGCAAGTTATAGAAAAGGGGAGCTTGTATTCTTTTATTACATTTAATCAGAAATTTGATTAAATATGTAGAACACTAATTTTCATGAACCCTACATTAAGTTTTCTTGAAAATTCAATAAATTTTCTCAAAGTTCTTTAAATTTTCTTGAAAATTCATAAAATTTATCGTAAATTTGCATTAATATGTGTTTAAGGAGGTTCATCTGGTACATAGCAAGTCAAATGCAAGTTATAAAAAAGGGGAGCTTGCTTGACTAGCGTACATGTTAATAACGGAGATTATCTACTGCCGACATATGCAGATTTCGTTTGTTGTGTTTAGATGTAGTTGATGTAGTTGTATTTCTCGATTCATAATCACCCAATCTACTTAAATTTGCAATTAAAATATTCCTTAAATGTTTCTCTTTAATACGACATAAGTTTCATTCAGAATTGTCTGTCGATACAATGTCTGCACATACAATGTCAGCAAAAACTGTCATACAAGGAAATCACTCTTTTCCATATGACTACATGTAAAATTTTAAAAAATATTTATATTAATATCTCATCATTAAGGTACCCAAATGACTTAAAACTTTTTTTGAGGTATCCTGGTATACTGTCATAGACTATCAAATTTTTTTTTGGAGATCTATCTGTTAATTCCTTAACCAGATGAACCTCCTTAAGCGAGGCGTTTAAGCGTGCGATTCCCGCGGTTTGCCCGACGGGTGGAAATGCCTCATTGAAAAGCGTACGATAAACACGGTGCGGGGAGTTTGGAAGAAAAAAAAAAAACGATGATAATGAAAGTCGTGCGGATCTCGGAGTAATGCGAAAGAACGCGCGATAATGCCCGCGCCACGGTGTGCCGGGAACGCGTTGTTAACGTACACCAGCGTCGGCTAACGTGCAATTTTGCTACGTTCGCGAAGAAATTGTTGCCGCGTGATCATCGTTAGCAACCACCACTTGCCGGTAGCGGATTGATCGTTCTATCAAACCGCGCGGCCGGACGTACACGCATACCAAATTGGCCAAATTTTCTCGCCAACTTTTTCCACCCGGCTCATCCCGCCTGCTGCGCTCGCTCGGCGCACGCGAAGCGCAACGCCATGGGAACAACACCGTCGATCCTTCAATTTATTATCCGATGCGTTGGGACTGATACGAAATAATTGTAATCCATTGCCGCGGCCGCGTGAAACGACGCGCTAGACGTAGAGCACGCTGGAATCGTTGCCCGATTTTAAGCAACACTTAGCGGTTCGGTAATTATAACATCGCGCCGCCGCCGGCTCGTTACGTTGATTTTAATTATTATCGTCCGTTTAAGTGGATAACGGAGTCCGTGATAGAGCATTAGCGTTTGCGAACGCGTCGAAACACTTTTCGCAAACCGGCAATAATTGAAACAGATAATGTTATTGTATAAGAGGAAACCATCAATTCTAATTACAAGCTAATTAACTGTCGGTCGTTGCGTCTATATTATGCCAATTTACCAGAGCGCATTAAATGTTCCATTTCTATACCCAACAATTATAGAATCAAAATACGGGGCGAGCCGAAACGTTTAAATAATACCGCGCGGCCTTCCATCGAGGCGTTCGTATTGTACAAACGATCATTATACTTCTGTCGAACCGCGCTGGAAACACGGCGGCGAGAGACGGAGATCCCGAACGCTCGCGGAGGAAAACCGATGTAGCCGNACCGCGCGGCCTTCCATCGAGGCGTTCGTATTGTACAAACGATCATTATATTTCTGTCGAACCGCGCTGGGAACACGGCGGCGAGAGACCGAGATCCCGAACGCTCGCGGAGGAAAACCGATGTAGCCGAAGTGGTTCGCGGCGATCGATTCGAAATTTAATTTGCGGCCGGCGGAAAAAGAGCGCCATTAGATATCGTGTATCGCGGAGCGCCGGGCCTCCGATAAGGAATTTATAATATCGTCTCATCGATATTATCGGCCCGCTTGTTGCCGATCGGTAAATACCCGTTTAAATATTGTCGTGTAAAGATGAGAGAGCGAGCGCGGAAAGCGGGAGGAGGAGGAGGAGGAGGGGACCCTAAATGAATTGCCGTCGAGTGCCGGAGGCTGAGGGAACGGGTTATTCGCGCGATGGCCGGGGATGCCCGAAGAATCGGATAATATATCGTAAAAGCGGAGATCTGCATGCTCTCTCTTTATCTCGATCCTCCGCGCGTCCTGGGACAGTTTTNCGTTTAAATATTGTCGTGTAAAGATGAGAGAGCGAGCGCGGAAAGCGGGATGAGGAGGAGGAGGAGGGGAGCCTAAATGAATTGCCGTCGAGTGCCGGAGGCTGAGGGAACGGGTTATTCGCGCGATGGCGGGGATGCCCGAAGAATCGGATAATATATCGTAAAAGCGGAGATCTGCATACTCTCTCTTTCTCCCGATCCTCCGCGCGTCCTGGGACAGTTTCCTCTCGTGCACGCGCTGGTCTAGGATCGATACGCGTGCGTCATAAACGCGAGCCGGACGATCGGTCCGCGTCACGTCTTCATCCACCGGCGGTCGAGCTCAACTGCTGACCTTGATTAACCCTTTACGAAGCCGGGAACGATTCTCGGAACGATCGCCGCGCGTATGAGGGCACGTAAGCGAGGTGGTACCGGAGCCGCTTGCAAATGACTGAATCCCCATAAATCAGCGGCATAAATCGATGGCTCGACTTACGGGGGCCCCATTAACCGAGTGCGGTAATAAAGCTGTATCGGTAACGTTATTGGTGTCCTCTTAATAACGACCGATTCCAGCTGAATAACAGAGGGCAGCTTGAATTATGGGTGCGAACCCCGGCTCCACCCCTTTCGCGCCTCGGCTCTTCACGCGTGCCCGAGATATGGCCCCCCTTCCATCGTGGACACAATTACCCTTTTTTTTTACTCCGTTCGCTTTCCGGTAGGTAACCTTCCCGCCTTCGGAGAATTTTTGCAAATTGCAGCTGTCGAGTCGTTTCGTAAATCTGCATACTTTCTATCGCGCTTGTACTCGGTTTGAAACGGAAATTCCGCGAAGGATTCGCTCTGGGTAGTAGTATACTTGAAACGTTAAGCAGGGCATATCGTTCTATTTTTCCCGGGGGACGAGCGCCGATGCCGAATGACGAAAAGAGGTGAAACAAAGGAAACGGGGGGAAAAAGAAGAACGGTATCGGATACGTCCGAGGAATGTTCTTTCCGTACGTGGCTCTCGGGAGGATATATAATAATAATATCGGCGAGAGGGATACAGGGGACGGGAGTAGAGGCGGGGGGGATATAGTCGTCACGACGGATCACACCGAAGTCGTGATCTTCTGCGCCGCGGCGGCGGCGGCCGGAGAGATCGCGCTTGTGATCAGTTCGTGAGGGAGCCGAACGAACGAGCAGATCCTCGGCAACGGCAACCTCCACAGAAAGTTCTGGTGCGTGCAATGCGAAACGTGACAGAACCCACTCGCCCTTCGCCCGTCCCTTCTTAACAATACCCTCGTACTCCGCCGCCGTCCCTCCTTCCTCTTCGCTCTCTCCCCGCGCGACCGACCGTTCTCCTTATCCGTGTTTATGGTCCAGCATTCTCTCTTCCCTGTGTTCACTCTTTATTCATCTCGCGGTGCGTCATAGTGGGTCGAAGTTATTGAATAATCTCGGAGAGTAGAATTACACAATCATGGAAATACAGATTTTTCTGTTAAGGTTTATTTGTATTTAAGGAGGTTCATCCGGTCAAGGAATTAACAGATAGGTCTCAAGAAAAAAATTGGATAGTCTTTAACAGTATATCAGGATTATTGAATAATCTCGGAGCATAAAATTACACAACCATGGAATCACAGAATTTTCTGTGAAGATTTATTTATATTTAAGGAGGTTCATCTAGTTAAGGAATTAACAGATAGATTTCGAAAGAAAAATGGAATAGTCTATAACAGTATATTAGGATAAACAATTTTTAAGTCATTTGGATACCTTAATGATGAGATATTAATATAAATGTTTTTTACAATTTTACATGTAGTCATATGGAAAAGAGTGATTTCCCAGACTTCTATCGCTAATTTATTAGGTACTGACGGACAGTTTTGAATGAAACTTATGTCGTATTAAAGAGAAACTTTTACCGAATATTTGAATTGCAAATTTAGGTAGATTGGGTGACTATGAATCGAGAAATATATAAACACAACAAACGAAATCTGCATCTTTCAGTAGTAGATAACCTTCGTTAGTAACATGTACGCTGGTCAAGCAAGCTCCCCTTTTCTATAACTTGCATTTGACTTGCTATGTACCAGATGAACCTCCTTAAACACATATTAATGCAAATTTATGATAAATTTAATGAATTTTCAAGAAAATTTAATAAACTTTGAGAAAATTTATTGAATTTTCAAGAAAACTGAATGTAGGGTTCATGAAAATTAGTGTTCTGCATATTTAATCAAATTTCTGGTTAAATTTAATAAAAAAACACAAGCTCCCCTTTTTTATAACTTGCATTTAATTTGCTATGTACCAGATGAACCTCCTTAAGGAGGTTGGGTACCGCAATGAATATGATAAAATCGTTTTAAAAATTATTTTAATCTACTAGTGAAAGCATGAAAAATATTGTGTTAAAGTTTCAGAACGATTAACAACGTAGTTTTTAAATAAATCTATGTGAAACTTATATCCTTATACACGGGCTCTTATGGGAGATAGAAGAAATCTTGTCATTATTGTTAAATAGACTTGTTAAAAATGGTAACATCGTTAAGAGTAAAAGTGTAATAGAATCTTGAAACATTTTTGAACTATTTGAAACAAGAAGAATGCGAATTGACAACACAATTGTTTCGATAATTGAACGAAAAGGAAACATATTGATAGGATTCTTGTTGTCCGATTTCACTACTCGCTACAAAACATTTTTAATTGAATACTATTAACTTTTATGTCTATCGCAACGACATCTTTATATTCTTATCACTAAATAAAGTTATTTCATACTAATTTCTTTCTAAATTCATTGATAAATACGACATTTAACGAATTCAAATTTTTTATTTAAGGTTGGTATCACGACAGAGCACCCATGTAGAAGCATAGGACTACCCCTCTCACCGCCTGCCCCTCAAGTGATCTACCCAACGTCCTTAAATATTTGGTATGTATTTTATTTATTTATTTATTTATTTATTTATTTAATTCACGGGTAATTAACCCTTTTACATATTGAAGAGAGTGGTACAGAGCAGTAAAAAGAAAGAAAGAAAAAGAAAGAGAGATATTATAACGACTGAGATACAAAAAAAGAACAAAGCTTTCTTCTAATGACTGTGCTGGAGTCAATAAAAATGTCAAAAATGTGACAAACTTTGTTGGCTTTAGATAATATTCTGTTTACTACATTCGAATGTCCAAATCGAGAAGTAAATCTCACTGAACAAAAAGTTTTGTTAGGTCCGAGATTGCGAGATGGAGCGCATAATTTGATTTGCTCCAGGAGAGCAGGAGAGTTCTATTTTGAAAATGTCCGACTAATTTTCGGTTCGAGAGACTCGGACCGCGGTCATACTAGCTCACGATGACGGTGACCTCGGTATCTCGGCTCGTGATCCTGATCCTGATCACGATCACGCACGTACACGCCGAACCGCCCACCGCGTGCCCCTTCCGTTCCCCCTGACAACGAGCACGGGTGCCCCGTCCCCGACTCCTGCCCATCGCCAACATTCTCCATTGCAATTCTTTTCTAATCAACCAAGGAATATTATATATCATAATTCCATCGACTGTGGCACTTCGGCCTCAGACAATGGAGCTTACATCCCGTTGAACTGGATTACCGGTCTTCGGGTATGGACGGTTAATCTCGAAGAAGCGGTTGAGCGTTCGGGAAAGGGTTCCCGCGTCGTCGTGGCCCGTTCCTTTGTTTACCCGCGTATGAATTACGAGGCGTTGCATAAATCACTGAATAATACCTGACAAATCCAGCGGCGATAAATAACGGAACGGCCGTATAGCTAGAGAGTAAAGCTACCGGTGGCGTGGTCCACCGTGAACTCTGTCAGTCCGCGCGTCGCGCCGGTTAAATATCTCCGACGCGTATTCGTTTACGCGCCATTTGTCCGCCGATTTATTACTGGCCACCGTCGGAGGAGGAGGAGGAGGAGGAATCGCGGGGCCTCATCAAGAAGAAACGGTCCCGCGGTCCTCCAGGTGAATTTAGACTTCGGAGTGAAAGGCGACCTGCGCCAACAATGAGGCGCCAGTTTCCGCCGCTGATGAATCGAGCATTCATAGAGAAATGGCAGTGACGAGTCACGTTTAATTAATCGCGAACTTCGAAAACGGTGTCTCTCCCACGGAGAACTGGCCAGAGCGATTTGCTTTATTCCACGTCCACGTCGTCTGCGGCCCATCATTACGCGTCTGAAAAAGTATCGGTTGGCTCCACNCGAGTCACGTTTAATTAATCGCGAACTTCGAAAACGGTGTCTCTCCCACGAGAGAAATGGCCAGAGCGATTTGCTTTATTCCACGGCCACGTCGTCTGCGGCCCATCATTACAGCGTCTGAAAAAGTATCGGTTGGCTCCATGGAAATTTGCATGCGGAGTGCATTAGTTATCGGCGATTTGATTTCCGCGGGGAAATAATCATGGAATTCGTTAAGGAACCGTGTCGTCGTACAAATTGCTCGAGACGCTTTGGCCGCAGAACAACGGTACGTACGTACGTACGTCGAATCATCGGCCGCGTCCCACGCTTCCTTTCTTCTCAGATTGCGTTATCCGTCTTCCCGGGCCGCACGCACTTGCGTGAGGCCGCGCGAGAATGACGCACGCCTCGTCGTTCGCAGCTGCTTCCGTACGTTCTCCCGCGTTAAACATCGTCACGTAAAACAATCTCTTGTATTTTTTCTACTCGGAATTGATCGTGATTCCGGGGGGTGGCTCCGAGGGGACACTTGGCGCGTAAAAATACTAAGAATCGGCGTCGGTTTAATAACACAATCGCGGAATATTCGTGCAAAGGCGTTTGGCACAATGCGCATCGACAGGGAAGAGAAGTCGATGGTTATAGGGCGTACAAGATCATCGCGCGGAGATCTCGACACGCCCGGAGTTCACGCTCCGGCCGGCCGGGGTCATTGGGCAGCCTGCTCGACAACAAATCATGGCTAATGATCTACCCGTACCTCTGCAGTTACCGTGGCTTATACATATACCTTCTATGAGGCCGAGGAGGCGCACATCCACCGTGGCCGACGGGGTCCAGCATCCAGCATCCCTCCTGTTAGTCATCGCCAGCCGCGCGCGGCCAGCCTATGACAAAGCAAAAGTCGTCCACTCCCACGGACGGGCCGTGCACCAGCATCGCCTCTCTCGTCTCTCTTTCTCTCTCTCTCTCGTTTCTCGTTACGTACTTATAATTACGACCGACGTTGCTTTTCAGCTGCCTTGAACAATCGCGCGGAGACTGCGTTGCCACCCCTGTGGCTGCGTGCGATCCTCGTTTAAATAGCCTTGTGTATCCGTAAAATACAATTCCCCGTCCGTCGACGGCATACAGGTGGAAATCGTATTTCGGTGTGCAAGATTAGATGCACCTCCGCGTATTAATGGATTCCCCGGGCAGGTGTGCGTTGCGTGCGAATCATTCCCTAGGCCGGATGATTGATTCGGTCCCCGATCNCTCTCTCTCTCGTTTCTCGTTACGTACTTATAATTACGACCGACGTTGCTTTTCAGCTGCCTTGAACAATCGCGCGGAGACTGCGTTGCCACCCCTGTGGCTGCGTGCGATCCTCGTTTAAATAGCCTTGTGTATCCGTAAAATACAATTCCCCGTCCGTCGACGGCATACAGGTGGAAATCGTATTTCGGTGTGCAAGATTAGATGCACCTCCGCGTATTAATGGATTCCCCGGGCAGGTGTGCGTTGCGTGCGAATCATTCCCTAGGCCGGATGATTGATTCGGTCCCCGATCTTTTTCATCCTGACGTATACGTAATTCATTAGCCGCACTTGCTAACCGCGCTAATGGCCCACGGTTATTTAACGTTTCTTGATGGTTCCCCGCGATTCCGCCGTCTCCTGAGGATCGGTTACTGTCAGGCAAATTAAAGGAAATTTATACATATACTTAGAACATGCAAAGCTGATAGATATTAGAAGTATTCGGTTTCCGGATTCTGAGAATTTGAAACAAAGCGTCGAAAAAATAATTGTAGTTTTGAATCTATTTGTCCTACAGAAGGATATGGAGGTCGAAATATCATATCTTGAGCGTAAGAGCAATATGAGTAAATTTAACTCTAATTTGAACCTATATCTAGTCGTTATGTCCGCTTATAAAGGATATAGATCTAAAATAGAGTTGATCAAATATAAGTTAGTCCCTCAAGTCTTACTTCAAGAGTTTAGGAAAAGATCCTGTAGGTTCATACTAGTATTTATGAAACCTAACATTGTCCTGAAAAGTCCATTGGCTGGCAACACTTCAAGACATGTGCACTGAGAGGACCCATGACACAAATATTTTTGAATTAAGTAATATTTATATAATTCAAAAATATTTTTTGTTCATTTGTTAAATAAATCGTAAATTTTTAATAATATAAATACTGTAGAGTGAGAAGAAATAGGGACATAAGTAGAAATAGGTACATTGACCTTATAATTAAATGTTCGACTCGGGAAATTTCTTCCTTTAATTCTTAACAGATTATGACTCCGATTTTCTGTACGATCGTTTCGTATGAAGTTTATAAATCGATTTTTGAGTAAGTATCGGCAATACTTTGGTAGACTGGATTTGCCCGGTGGTTCTCTTGCTTCTCGTTCTCTTTGTCGTCTTCCTCCTCTTCTTCGAAGTCGTGCCGTTTGCATCGACGGTGGTTGGGCATCGGCGGACGAGTGTGTGCGTCTGTTTGTTGCCCCCGGGATGGCAGGATGCGCGTTGGAACGAACTGGACGAGGTCATCCTACGTTCGTAATTATTGCCTGGTACCCCGCGCCGCCCCCGCGTTGTCGCTCGCCCCTTATACCTCGGCTGCTTAATTAGGTGTCTCGTGAAAATTTACTGTCGATCGCGAAGAGGGAGACGACGATGCGTCCCCGTCGCCGTCGTCGTCGTCGTCGTCGTTGCGTCAGGGAACCAGTCGGAATTGTATTCAGATGAGGGATCGAAGATTTAATGCGTACTCGCGTTATTTTATCAGCCACAGGCTAATGCCGATCCCGGAGGTCTTAATTCCGATACAATGCAACGCTTCGTTGATATCGTCGTGAAAATTATTGCTATCTCGCGCGACGCGTCTCTTAAGGAAGTTCATCCGGTTAAGGAATTAACAGATGGATTTCCAAAAAAAATTGGATGGTCTATAACAGTATATGAGGATTATTGAATAATATCGGAGCATAAAATTACACAATCATGGAATCACAGATTTTTCTGTAAAGATTTATTTATGTTTAAACACATATTAATGCAAATTTACGATAAATTTAGTGAATTTTCAAGAAAATTTAATGAACTCTGAGAAAATTTATTGAATTTTCAAGAAAACTGAATGTAGGGTTCATGAAAATTAGTGTTCTGCATATTTAATCAAATTTCTGATTAAATTTAATAAAAAAATACAAGCTCCCCTTTTCTATAACTTGCATTTGACTTGCTATGTACCAGATGAACATCCTTAAAAATTTCAAACCATTATCAATCGTTTAGAAAATCGGAAAAATTAATCCTTGATTAAACCTGCATGAAATTCAAGGAAGGACGAAATCTTGAGACGTCCACGTCATTTACTATTCCAATTATATATCAATGGTCTCGCTGTCAGTCTGGGAGTACGTAAGTCGAGGTAAACACGCGAGTACCTACGCGGTCGTCCTCGGGGGTCAAGAGAGTTCAAACGGAGAGCTGTACGCGGATGTCTAAAGGTTCGCGTTGCCCCAGCTCCGTTGGGAGATCGGCGGTGTTCTCAGGAAAACAGATCACGGGGGAATCGATGGTGTTTTCGATTGATGGCGACCAGCGCGCACGGCTTCTCCGGTTGTAGCGGACAAGCGAAAAATCCTCGCTTCGGCATCGCTAAAGAGGAGAGCAGAGAGAAGAGGACACGTACACTACCCCTCATAAGTATCCGGTTTCCCGATAATAATTGATCACCATAAACCCCGATCGGGTTCCCTCAGAACCGCGCTATCGCAAAATCCATTTGCATCGACAAACGAAACTGCGAATATGCAACGCGTGCTATAATAATTATGAACTGAATTAATTAAATATGACGTATTATGATTGAATCGATAATTACCATTTGGGCGCGAATTAAAAGACGATTCAAATATAAGGAAATCGATTTTGATTTCGTACGATTAATTCGATTTTTCTGTGATTTCGTTTGATATGATTACGGAAGGAATGGTTGAGCCGCGTTGACTTTTGGCAGTCACTGTATTTCGAGCGTTCGCCTGATACGAGGGTAGAGAGAATCGATGCGATGGAACAGAGCGGCGGTGGAACCACTTAATCGGGAATTTCGCATCGCGTCTCTCCGATCCGAGATATCGGATCGGCAGCCTGGTCGAGAGAGGTTACGACAGGTCATGGTGACGCTCGAGCGATTCCCTCCCACGCGGCCACGCCGCGTCCATGTTGGAAGGAGCGAACGGAATCGAAAAATCGCCGCGTGCACCGTTAATCGCGCCCCGCACGAGGAGATCCGTGCCCGGAGCCCGTACGCCCGTATCCGTACCTGGTCACGCGTGTACTTACGCGTGCACGCGTGGGTGATGGAAACGTATGACCGCCGGATGGATAAATAATGCCCTTTGTTTCGCCGATAAACGGTCCACTCGAAGGCCCCCGACGCGCGCCAAGCCCCGAGTAATTCTGCCAATTAGATTTGCGACAATTTATGAGTCTGCCCCGAGTCAAAATTTTAATTCTGATCTAAACCTCTTAGTTCTACACAAGGTTCTGGAGGTCTAAAGTGAAATTGTATGATAGAGATTTTTTCATGAGCATTAAAGTCTTATTATGACCTCGAGGTTCTACTTACGTCCGCTTTAGACAAGTTCAGGCCTGAAACGGAATTTATATAATTTTACTCTTTTGGCCTCGAGGTCCTTATTTTTATCGGAATTTGTTGATTCTGATTTGAGCCTAAAAGCCCTCTCTTTCATATTACTACGGAAATACTAGCATTTATACTATAGTTTGATAATAGAACTGAAAAAAGTATTAAACAATATTCAAAATTGTTTTAATTATAAAAGCTAATACAATTACTGTTTTATTTACCAAATGTCAGAAACTATTGTCGACTTAATTTTTTTAAATTGATGGAAACTCTTAAAAATAAACCTGTTAACGCGCAGATAATTAAATTTGGTAAATAAAAAAATAACTACACAAGCTTTTGTAATAAAATAAATGTTTAAATCTAATAACTTTAATATTCCTCATCAAACTATAGTCAACGTATTTAGCAGCTTTAAATATCAAATATTAAGTGGTTAAGTAATTATTATTAACACAAGTAGTAATAATCAAACAATATTGTTTCCATTCTAAAATTTCATTAAACCNATTTATACTATAGTTTGATAATAGAACTAAAAAAAGTATTAAACAATATTCAAAATTGTTTTAATTATAAAAGCTAATACAATTACTGTTTTATTTACCAAATGTCAGAAACTATTGTCGACTTAATTTTTTTAAATTGATGGAAACTCTTAAAAATAAACCTGTTAACGCGCAGATAATTAAATTTGGTAAATAAAAAAATAACTACACAAGTTTTGTAATAAAATAAATTTTTAAATCTAATGACTTTAATATTTCTCATCAAACTATAGTCAACGTATTTAGCAGCCTTAAATATCAAATATTAAGTGATTAAGTAATTATTATTAACACAAGTAGTAATAATCAAACAATATTGTTTCCATTCTAAAATTTCATTAAACCATCACTAAACCATTTTCTTAAAAGTAGTGATGAGTAATTATTGACAGGAATCGAGTATTAACTAGCTATAAGCAATGATAGATAATTAGCATCTAAAATATACTTACGAGAGAGTAAGTACTGTAAGTATACTTACAGAATATTTTATAAAAGAAACAATCTTGTTTGAGAGAGAGAGGAAAACAGAGGTACTAGAACTGCGTAAGATCTAGGGGAACGAAAACAGTATTACATGTAGGATTTGAAGATTTAAACCGGAACTTTTTGACTTTGAAGGTTTAAAACAAAAGTTAAATTTCGACTCGGGTGTCCCCTCTCGGCCGTCACCTTTTATTCTTTTATTTCGACTCCTTCCCGTCCGCTGCCAGTGGAAGCGTGTCACGACTTTCGAGACGAGTCCGTCAATAATAGCCAGGCACTTGTAGATTCTATTTAAATTTCGTTGGCGTGATACGAAACAGACGATCTGAAAAGTGTCTCACACATACAGAGAGACCGAAGCAATATTTTAGAATAATGTCAATATTATCCAATGCTTTTACGGTTGAATATCTTTATCTATCCTTATGCTACCGACTCCTTCCATTAATTTATAAATGTTTAATCCCCGAAAAGCGATGCGTCATCCTCTTCGATCGATTTCTTAGCCGAAAGATTTTCAGATTTAAATGGACCTCCGCTGTAACTATTTAACCATTGTAAATATTCAAAAGGTTCGTGCGCGTGGCCGCCGCCGCCCGGTTCATTTCCATTTTATTGAATAAAATTGTTTTCGTTGCTCGATATTGAAATATTGATAAGCCTCCACTTTCTGTCAATAGGACGCTCGAAATATCGAGCGGCACAATTTCGGCCAGACGCCGTACATATACGTATAATCTCGTGTAAACTATCGTACGTGCACGCGCATACGCGTGCGCCTCCGGTTTTAATAAATACAGTCGGCGTGCTCGCTTACTAAAGCAATAAGTAAATCTATTCAAATGTACGGTTGCCGGAGGACCGACACACATCCCGAATGCCAAAAAAAATGTCACATATCTTTTTGCGCGCACGAAAATATTTGTTTCGTCCGGTTGCGCAATCTGGACAACCGATCGGCCATCGGTCTCGTTTCTCTATATTTGCGGCTGGTAAATGCGTTCCGTAATTTATTTATTTTAACCATTATATATATTTTCCCCACCGCGTCGTCGTCGTTCCGGCGGCGGCGAGGAACGCGCCGCGGGGCTCGCTCCGTTTCATTTGAATATTTATTCACGCGCCTCCGGCCCCGGCACACACCGCGGCACAAACGTGATTCGGCATCTTTGTTCTCGGGCTCGCGGCAACCGGCTACGGAATCTTCGCGCGGTTTCCGCGTAATTAGATCGAGAACATCTAGCTGCCGCGATTTCGAAAGGTTGCGAGCATCCATCAGCCGGCGCGAAACTCCGCGGCGAACGCCGGTGTGGCAAGCAACGGAATACAATGACGCTATACGTTAGCCTGAGTTATACGCATATTTGTACGCGCTTAAGAAAAGTCATCAGTTTTTCAAGAGATCGTTTCCTGCTTTGCAAAATTAATAAGAAATCGAGATTTTAATTAATGAGATTGATACGTACAGTGACTCCGATTAATNTATTGAAATATTGATAAGCCTCCACTTTCTGTCAATAGGACGCTCGAAATATCGAGCGGCACAATTTCGGCCAGACGCCGTACATATACGTATAATCTCGTGTAAACTATCGTACGTGCACGCGCATACGCGTGCGCCTCCGGTTTTAATAAATACAGTCGGCGTGCTCGCTTACTAAAGCAATAAGTAAATCTATTCAAATGTACGGTTGCCGGAGGACCGACACACATCCCGAATGCCAAAAAAAATGTCACATATCTTTTTGCGCGCACGAAAATATTTGTTTCGTCCGGTTGCGCAATCTGGACAACCGATCGGCCATCGGTCTCGTTTCTCTATATTTGCGGCTGGTAAATGCGTTCCGTAATTTATTTATTTTAACCATTATATATATTTTCCCCACCGCGTCGTCGTCGTTCCGGCGGCGGCGAGGAACGCGCCGCGGGGCTCGCTCCGTTTCATTTGAATATTTATTCACGCGCCTCCGGCCCCGGCACACACCGCGGCACAAACGTGATTCGGCATCTTTGTTCTCGGGCTCGCGGCAACCGGCTACGGAATCTTCGCGCGGTTTCCGCGTAATTAGATCGAGAACATCTAGCTGCCGCGATTTCGAAAGGTTGCGAGCATCCATCAGCCGGCGCGAAACTCCGCGGCGAACGCCGGTGTGGCAAGCAACGGAATACAATGACGCTATACGTTAGCCTGAGTTATACGCATATTTGTACGCGCTTAAGAAAAGTCATCAGTTTTTCAAGAGATCGTTTCCTGCTTTGCAAAATTAATAAGAAATCGAGATTTTAATTAATGAGATTGATACGTACAGTGACTCCGATTAATACCCGGAGACATTTCGAAACGGTATAAAATTTTTAGTATTGGATCAATGAACTTTATCTTCTGTGGAATTTTAGAGAGATTAATTTACTATAGAATGTCTAACAATAAATTAAACTTGGTATTCATTGAAATCGCGAGGAAAATAGTAAAGGACACGGTTTTTAAGTTTTTTATTAGGGTCTGGAATAAAAATTGGAAGTGTCTCGTTTGCAGATCTAAATAACTTATATGCATGTACAAAGTTTCATCAAAATCGATCAATATTGCTATGCGCTATAAGCGATTAGAAATTGAAAAAATCTTCGAAGTGTGTCCGAATATTAATGGGAATCACTGTATATGAATTTGTTAAATTTTCTTTTTTAATAATATTGGACTTGTTATAGAAGTCGTGTTTGATAAGAGATAATTATTCGAGGGAAATTGAGAAGTATCTCGCGTAGAACGTTTGAGAGTATAACCAGCGGAGGCTTCCCGTTATCGATGCACGAGGCGGCTATGGAATCCGGCACGCGGCCCGAGAGGATAGGATAGAGAGCTCCGAGGCGGATGTTCGTGTACGCAAGACGGCTCTCCTATATTTTCACCGGGTCCGGCCAAGCGAATTTACGTTACTACCGTTCGCCAATCGGCAATAAAAAGGAGCGCGATGCGTAATGGAGCCCGCGGTATAACGGATACACGAGGAAAGGTCAGGGGTTCGCTCGCATTTCAAGACCGGAGCGAACGGAACGTAGCCAGTGAGCCTGGTGCGTACGATCCCGAGCCGAGGAATTAATATTCCTGGATATTTACGGTTCCATTACGTAACCGTACGCTCGGCTGACTCGCCTCGAACGCTAACCGATTTATCATGTACTGATACAAATTTCTATGCGTGCCGTAGCCAAGTATATTGCCCACGTGATTAATCGCCTCCTTACGATTCCAAATTCAATATCTGCAAATTTACCATTGTCAAAATTCTGCAAATCTTTAAATTGTAGCAAAAATTATTGAAAGTAATTGCTTTCTTTCTTGTACTAATTTTCTGTGAATCGTTTCCTTACGATTCTAAATTCAATATTAGCAAATTTTCCATTGTGCAAATCTTACGTTTATAAGTTCAATATCAGCAAATTTACCATTGTTAAAATTCTCCAAATCTTTAAATTATAGCAAAAATTATTGTAAGTAATTGCTCTCTTATTTTTACTAATTTTCTTTAAATCACCTCTTTACGATTCTAAATTCGATATTAGTAGATTTACCATTGTGGAAATCTTACGATATTTACCATTGTTAAAATTCTTCAAATCTTTAAATTATAGCAAAAATTCTTGTAAGTAATTGCTCTCTTATTTTTACTAATTTTCTTTAAAACATTTCCTTACGATTCTAAATTTAATATTAGCAAATTTGCCATTGTGCAAATCTTACGATTCCAAATTCAATATCAGCAAATTTGCCATTGTTATAATTCTGCCAATCTTTAATTTATAATAAAAATTCTTGTAAGTAATTGCTCTCTATTTTTTACTGATATTCTCTGAATTATTTTTCAATGGAAAATCTCAATCTGTTCCATTTCTCGAGGCAACGAGGCCTGAACATGCACGTTTTTGATCCAGTATAACGCAGGCCACGACTCGGCGATGTTTTCTGCGCACGTTATTAAATAAGAATTTTTCCGCCGGGGTCCCTTGGGAAGATTCGAGCGGATGGAGAGCGCGATTGCTCCGCAATAAAGATGTATCGGCGGTGCACGCGATACGGCCGCATCACGGGCCCCGGATCGCGTACGGTCCGGGTGTTTAAATCGTAGATCTGATTTATAAGTTCATCGAGAGACGATCTCGTTGCATGCTCGGGACCTTTGCTGCTTGTTGCTCGAGATACGGCGCTCGTTATCCGGGCGAGCCGACGTAAAAACCGGGAAAATTTATACCCACACCGGTGCACGTGACTAAACGTTCAGGGCTGAGACGATTTAAGCCCGTTTAAACCCGAGCCGGACTTACGTATTCACACGGTTTTTCCGCTCGCCGATTTCCGTCGATCTCAGCTAGACGTAGTAACGAGAGACCGACGCAGTTATATTCGGGCGTATGATAAATCGCGTTCGACAGGAATTTGTCTCTATCGCCGGGGGGGGGGG
>SMSR01011675.1:14789-37147 GCA_019453355.1 Ceratina japonica | reverse complement strand
GTAAGTACAGTCCTAAAGAAACGTCTTACCCCTTTTTCAAAATCCAACTTCAAAATAAAATCATAAAAAAGTAATTAAAAAATCATATGATCCTTCATGAAATCAACACAATTCTTCGTTAATTATCATCGCACTTAATTTCTATTGCGTCTCGAAAATAAAATAGACAAAATTTAATCGAACTCACGCTCGGTTCTCTGTAACTTCTAAGTCGGGGCGACTTTTGCGAGGACTGTACGCACGTAAGTAAGTAAGTACGTAGGTACGCGCGAAAGGAGGATGCAGCACACGTGGTGCAATACTGCAAAGGAACGGCACGGCGGCGCGTTCACGCAGGATAACTTCGCATCCTTTTCTTGCCACCGCTCCGCGGACCGCTTTTCGCGCCGTCACGACCTCGTTTCGATCGCTGTTCTCGCGATCCGGATCGTTAGCGATTTTTACGATCCGCCGCTGAATCGATATAGTCGATTTTCTACGAGTTCCACGGACGTGCATCCTCCTAGGAATCCTCCGCTTTATCCCGACCCATTGAATAAATATCCAAATCCGTTCCGCTATTGTTGCAATATTTTATCCATTATGCAATCCGGGATTTCTATTATTTATACTTTCATACTGAATTTCGTATCTGCGATAAAATGCGCCACTTTCGACGTGTAATTGCGGAGGATTTTGGAAATTTCAGACGAAGTAGAGGCGTTATACGGGTGTCGCGTATTAATTCCGGGGAATGATCATTTTCTTGAAAATTGAGCGGAGCAAAGAAACTGGCGGTTGTAAAGGAAACGGCGGCGGGGGTAGACCAGAAGTCGGGAGTTAATCCATGTAAATCTAAATTAAGTCCCGCGAGCGCTCGTGCACCGCCGCTAGGATAATTAGCTTCCCCGCGAATCCGACTATTTAATCTGTGCGCCGCGATCCGCGCAGAGAGTCGCCGCAGGATTTGACCATACCGAACTTGTCCCATCTTTTCCGTTTCATTATACGCGTTACCAGCCGCGGCAGGAGTCCCCTGGAACTTCTTTAAAAGAAACGGAAGTTAAATATACAGGGTGGATCGCTACATTTATTGAAACCGTGTAGTTTGACAACTCATATGCCATATATAATAGGCATACACGGTTTCAACCCGGAAGATGAATACAATCAGAATAAACAATAACCGTGAAAGCCTTAAATCCTAAATGAACTTTTATCCGAGCCACTTGATAAGTCTTGCTTATTAGAATCCCACTTGATAGCGCGAGACAATTTCCGTGAGATCGAACGGTGTATATATAAGATCGCTTTAAGATTCTGTTATACTGCTCTCGATTATATTAATTAGTGTAGAAAATCGAGCGAAATCCCTCCGGTATTTCATCCATTCCTTTCATCGCTCTCGCCGTATGCTTAATCAAGCTATCAAGCCGCGAATCGACGATTTCCAAAGAGGTTAAATAGCGAGCTCCTCGATTTTCCCTCTCGCCATTCTTCTCTTATTTCCTTTAATCACCGCGGAATGCAATTCCGTGAATTCATCTTCATCAGCTTATTGCCAAAGCTCATTGCTCTTAATTTTCAACCCTCGGCCTCGCGATTGCAATAACACGAAGGAATAACTTTTCCCCGAAGCCAGACTCTCCTTATCCTGTTTTCTTTTTTCTTTTTTACGAAAACGGCCAGACGTATCGATGGCACTTGGACATTTCGCGACCGAGTACCGCGGAATTTTCTTGCTTCGTGGCTAAAAAAATCGGGCAGACCGAAACGAGGCGCAGAGGCACTGGTTACGTTCCCGCTTCCGGTATCTTCTTTCGCTTCAATCTGTTCGGGCCGCAATTAAAACGAGGCTTTCCCCATCTATCTTCCCCGGTCTGGCTCGCATGTTCGCCTCTCCTTCCACCTGGTACGCTTAATCGAGCGAGCAAGCTCAAATCACCGATTTCTGTGCGGTGCAACATCCGCGTAATTGCGAATACTCGGTGCGCGCATAATTGCCCGCTCGCTCCTCGATCTTCCACCGCCTCTCCTCTCTCTTTCTCTTCTCTATTCTACTCCGTAATCGTGTAAGTACAGTCCTAAAGAAACGTCTTACCCCTTTTTCAAAATCCAACTTCAAAATAAAATCATAAAAAAGTAATTAAAAAATCATATGATCCTTCATGAAATCAACATAATTCTTCGTTAATTATCATCGCACTTAATTTCTATTGCGTCTCGAAAATAAAATAGACAAAATTTAATCGAACTCACGCTCGGTTCTCTGTAACTTCTAAGTCGGGGCGACTTTTGCGAGGACTGTACGCACGTAAGTAAGTAAGTACGTAGGTACGCGCGAAAGGAGGATGCAGCACACGTGGTGCAATACTGCAAAGGAACGGCACGGCGGCGCGTTCACGCAGGATAACTTCGCATCCTTTTCTTGCCACCGCTCCGCGGACCGCTTTTCGCGCCGTCACGACCTCGTTTCGATCGCTGTTCTCGCGATCCGGATCGTTAGCGATTTTTACGATCCGCCGCTGAATCGATATAGTCGATTTTCTACGAGTTCCACGGACGTGCATCCTCCTAGGAATCCTCCGCTTTATCCCGACCCATTGAATAAATATCCAAATCCGTTCCGCTATTGTTGCAATATTTTATCCATTATGCAATCCGGGATTTCTATTATTTATACTTTCATACTGAATTTCGTATCTGCGAAAAAATGCGCCACTTTCGGCGTGTAATTGCGGAGGATTTTGGAAATTTCAGACGAAGCAGAGGCGTTATACGGGCGTCGCGTATTAATTCCGGGGAATGATCATTTTCTTGAAAATTGAGCGGAGCAAAGAAACTGGCGGTTGTAAAGGAAACGGCGGCGGGGGTAGACCAGAAGTCGGGAGTTAATCCATGTAAATCTAAATTAAGTCCCGCGAGCGCTCGTGCACCGCCGCTAGGATAATTAGCTTCCCCGCGAATCCGACTATTTAATCTGTGCGCCGCGATCCGCGCAGAGAGTCGCCGCAGGATTTGACCATACCGAACTTGTCCCATCTTTTCCGTTTCATTATACGCGTTACCAGCCGCGGCAGGAGTCCCCTGGAACTTCTTTAAAAGAAACGGAAGTTAAATATACAGGGTGGATCGCTACATTTTGTCATCTAGATTTACGTCATTATTATTGCGCGTAGCAAACAATGTTTCAGATGAAGTTGAATGGTTCAGTGAGGTTCACACGATAACAAGAATATTTTTGTGTTTATATCATTTTTTTTAGAGAATTGAAGGTCACCTTAATTTTTTTAAATGGAACCACCATTTTTTAAACACCTACGATGATAGTCCCTTTCATTAGGAATTCAATTACTATAATTGTTGAAAATCACTCAAGGTCACGGTCGCAGAAAAGTATACGAAAACGTGTAAGTAATCGACTGGAAATTTTTGAAAACATTCACCAAGATTGAAGGACCTTAGCATGTTTACTACAAGTCTTACTTGCAATAAACGTATTCTGATTTCATATTTTAATCTTGAATGACTTTGAACAATTATAGTAACTGAATTCCTAATGAAAAGGATTATCATCGCAGGTGTTTAGAAAATGGTGGTTCCGTTCTGAAACATTGTTTGCTACGCGTAATAATAATAACGTAACTCTAGATGGCAAAATGTAGCGATCCACCCTGTATATATATTTTATTATATATATATTTTCGTCAACGTGTATTAGATATTTTATTTATATATATATTTTCGTCAACGCAAGTACAACAAGCATATCCTATTTATTTTACTATAATTGAAATTCTATAAGTTTGGAGAAGTTGACGTAATCGAGTTCCTGAAGAAATCCTAATCCCGTTTAAACGGAGCTCATTAGTAGACTCGATTTTGGCCAATTATGGCCAAACTTATAATTATCAGCCGCTATCACTGAACGTGTATTTTCTATGAATGCGAAAGGACGAAGTTCCCAGTACTCTGATGTAAGGATTCGAGAAACAACGTGTAACGAGTCCGGGTAAAAGTGACGAGCTTCCGGCTGATTGGAAAGTATATTAACTCGCAGACATAATTCCTCGATTTTGGCCGATCATGACCAAAATTATAATTATCAGTCGCTATCACTGAACGTGTATTTTTTATGAATGCAAAAAGGACGAAGTTCCGAGCGCTCTGACATAAGGATTCGAGAAACAACGTGTAACAAGTCCGGGTAAAAGTGACGCGGACGCTTCCGGCTGATTGGAAAGTATATTAACTCGCGGACATAATTCCTCGATTTTGGCCGTTCATGGCCAAAATTATAATTAGTAGCCGCTATCACTGAACTTGTATTTTTTATGAATGCGAAAAGGACGAAGTTCCGAGCGCTCTGACAAGGATTCGAGAAACAACGTGTAACAAGTCCGCGTAAAAGTGACGCGGACGCTTCCGGCTGATTGGAAAGTATATTAACTCGCAGACGTAATTCCTCGATTTTGGCCGTTCATGGCCAAAATTATAATTATTAGCCGCTATCACTGAACGTGTATTTTTTATGAATGCAAAAAGGACGAAGTTCCGAGCGCTCTGACAAGGATTCGAGAAACAACGTGTAACAAGTCCGAGTAAAAGTGACGCGGACGCTTCCGGCTGATTGGAAAGTATATTAACTCGCAGACATAATTCCTCGATTTTGGCCGTTCATGGCCAAAATTATAATTATTAGCCGCTATCACTGAACGTGTATTTTTTATGAATGCAAAAAGGACGAAGTTCCGAATGCTCTGACGTAAGGATTCGAGAAACAACGTGTAACGAGTCCGGGGAAAAGTGACGAGCTTCCGGCTGATTGGAAAGTATATTAACTCGCGGACGTAATTCCTCGGTAGCATCAAAGCACGGCGATATTTTACCGTTCGCCGAGCCCACCGCCCACTTCCAGCTCGGAGCGAGGCGAGGCGAAGTTTAGGGTAGAGAGGTACGTCACGAAAAATCGGTCGACTCACGACAGAGGGGTGAAGGTGAGGCCTACATAGACCCCGGGGTCGATAGCCTGCAGCAGCGCGGCGGCGGAGTGACTAAGAGGATTCTAGTGGAACGTACAGTGGCTTAAGAAAGTATTCCTTATCGCTGGGACCGATTTTATTGCTCGTGCGTCAGTCGCAACCGAATTCAACGCTGCTTACGTAAAACGCTATAGAAAATAAAACACGTGCTGCCAACTTCGTGCCTCGCAAACGACGTCAATATACGCGTTACATAAATTTCGCAATAAATCGATAAACAAGATATAATTATGTACCGTCGTAATTCAGATTGGATTTCTTCAACTTGTGCCTCGTTACTGATAAACTTCCCCGGGCCAATTGTAGTTATAATATTTATACGGGCCGAAGTTTGTTATGGCAAGTTGTTGGAATACTTTCGGGAGCTACTGTAAACGGGCGAGAGAAGAAGAGGAGCCGCGGGGGAGGTGGAGGAGGACCGGAGAAGGAAGCGGGAGAGGATGGAAGCCGAGGGTGAGATCGCAGAAAACGGGGGTGGCACGAACGACGGCGACGGTCAGACACTGGCCCGGTTATAAATGAGGAAAGCAATTTCCAAGTTGGCGACTTGACGAGCTCCGAGGCCCATGCTCGTGCTACTCGATGCGGAAAGAGGAACGTTAAAGAAGGTGACGGAGGGTGAAGGGGGGGTGGGCCGACCGGGGGGGACGGGGACTGCGGAGGGTGGTCCTGGGTGCAAGGTGCCGAGAGACCGATGCGATGGCGGGTGGAACACTCAGGGAGGGATGACTAGACGAGGTAGGCAATATGGCGGGCGATTAATGGCTTTAGTTGCAGGCCGTGTCCTTTCGGGAACGCGTCATTCTCCTCCGGCCTGTCCCCCGAGGGACCGTCTTGCTCACGTCTATCCGAAAGTTACTCGACTCGTAACCGAACCATGTATTATACTATGTACACCCACACAATTACGTTGTATCAAATGGCTCGCGTAACGATTGATAGAATAATTCACGTGACCTAAGTATAATCACGCTTCGTATTGATGTATTGTAACGAACGGGAAGTTGGAAACGTACCCTATGATTGTTTTCGGTGGGAGACAGTCTCGCAGGAGAGACTGTAATGACGACTCGTAACCGAACCATGTATTATATTCTATGTACACCCACACAATTACGTTGTATCAAATGGCTCGCGTAACGATTGATAGAATAATTCACGTGACCTAAGTATAATCACGCTTCGTATTGATGTATTGTAACGAACGGGAAGTTGGAAACGTACCCTACGATTGTTTTCGGTGGGAGACAGTCTCGCAGGAGAGACTGTACCTTGACTAGACTGTCTCCAGACGTTTCTCATTACTACCGGCCAGTTAATAGCGCGAACCGTGATCGTTTGGTTGAATAGTTCCTGAAAGTGGCTCGGAAATTTACTACCCCATTCGATAACGCGCGGTACTACCCGTCGGTGGGAGTTCGCTTTACGGCCTTCGTTTTGCCGGCTTTAATCGCGCTGACGGCAGTTCCTTTTGCATTTCAACGACCGATAACCAGACGAAATTTTAAGACCGCCGACAGAAATGAAACATCCGAAGGACTGTACGTCGACGGACGTGTGGAACCCTCGCGACGATAACGAAAACAGAGTTCCTCTACCTGTTGTGTGCGAGTCATAAAGTTTTAAGTCCGAGAATCGTTTATGGCCTAAATAAACGCAATGGATTAATCAAAATCGATGAAATTAGAAGAAAGAGACGTTTTTTCGAACAATTTCTGTTCATTCGATCTCAGAGATATTTTGAGACCGAATGAACAGGAATTGTTCGATGGAGCGGTTTAGAGAGACGTTGAAAGAGATATTTTCTCGAACAATTTCTGTTTATTCGATCTTAGAGATATTTTCAGACCGAATAAACAGGAATTTTTCGATATAACAGTTTAGAGAAACGTCGAAAGAGATATTTTTCCGAACAATTTTTGTTCATTTGATCTCAGAGATATTTTGAAATCGAATGAACAGGAATTGTTCGATAGAGCTGTTCGGCGAGACGTCGAAGGAGATATTTTTTCGAACAATTCCTTTTCATTCGATCTCAGTAATATTCTCTCGAACAATTCCTGTTCATTCGATCTGCGAAATATTTTGAGATCGAATGAACAGGAATTGTTCGATAGAGCTGTTCGGCGAGCCGTCGAATCTTCTCCAAAGCCGTACGATAAATCTTATCCGTAGGGAATCCGGTAGCGAAGTGCCGGTAGCAGAATTTTAATCCGCGCCCATCTTAATCGTGGGTGTGGTGCTCGTAATCAGCTCTTTAATTCCTGTAAAATCAGGGGATAACGAGCTGGGGGGCTCCGTCCGTTTCCACGTCGCGGCCCCGTCGTTCCTCCTCCCTCGCCGCTTTCTTTCCTCGTCCCTCCTTTTGTCGGCCGGTCGGCGGACCCGAACGCCCTAACTCAGCGCCACGTTCACGGATATGGAGGCGATCGTTACGCCGAAAGATCATCAATCACCAGCGCGTCGGTTTAACTCGGCTACACGCGAAAGGGCCGGGGCCACCTCCGCCTTCCTTTTTACATTCGGTTACGCGAAAATTAACGGAGACGGAAACGGGACGGAATAAACGACGACTGGAACCAGAAGCGCGAAATGTAGCGCGCAGGGAATTTTCGGTAACAATAATTATCCGCTAGCGATAAGAAAACAAGGTCGTCCAGGCTTCTTCTTTAGGATTAATTTTGAAAAATTCAGGGATCCCTGACAGCGGCGACCAATTAAGGGGTAAATGGAGCGAGGCAGGGAATAGCCCGCAGTGAAAATAACCGCGCGACCGCCATCAAGGCAAGTGGTGGAAGGGCTGTTTCAAAGAAAGGCACGAGACGTGATCGGGGCGCGGCGGCGGCGGGACGGGACGAGACGAGCCGTACCGAGGCGAGGCGAATGTATATCCATGAGATTCGAGGCCCCGAAGCTTTCAACCATTTCCGGTTATTCCCGTGCGCCGCATACATACATGCATACGAAGAGGAGGCGACGACGGCGTGTCCTATACGCGGAATGACAAAAGACGAAATATGGGTTGGATCATCCAAATGTTTTGGCTCTGTACGTGGCTCTCTCGGTACCCCCCGCCGCCGCCGCCGCCCCCCTTCCCGTAATCTCTGCCCGTGCCTTCGTAATAAATATAAAAGTACCCCGGGACAGGGAGAGAGGAGAGGACGACGTCGGGATAGCTGATAGTAACGCGGGACTCTGTTGCCTCGTCAGACCGTCGAAAGCGGAGGGGGAGGACAGGGTGCCAGTATATTATTTGGCGGGCCTCCAGCCGGCCGCGAGGCTCACTTCGTGCTTTTCATCTTAGGCATAGATTTCCTCTACCCCCCCTTCTTTTTTTTCCTCTACATTTTCCACGTCTTTTTTTCCGTGCACCGAACAAAAGGGGGACGCGGCGGTACACTCGGGGCGGGCCAGGTGAGCGGATATCGATGACGGGTGCCGGTTCGTTCTCTCTCGATTCCTCTCTTCTCCCCCCCGCGTTTCCCACGTGTGTATACGTTGATTTGACATTTTCGTCCGCGAGCATTGTGGACCGGCGGCTGAAAGGCCTGAATGCTCGGGAATAAAGAGCCCCCGAACGCTCCGGGGAGAAGATGCGCCCGCGATTCCGATACCGCGACCGGCCGGTCTGTCTGCACGGATTCGCGGCGCTTTCCGCCGTTCGGAGCCGCGGAAGACGTCGTCGTCGTCGTCGCGGTAGAGGAAGCTCGTACAAAAAACCTATAACCCGGCTATCTGGATGACTCGAATGGACTCCACGCGTCCTCCTAGCGAACGCGCGTGGGAGTCGGGAAATTTGCTTGCGGACGAGTATCATCGAACAAATGACTGGCGCGGCCGATGTGTTGTTCCCATTTGCGAACACGCTGAGATATTTGCATTTGATACGTTTCTGTCAGATAAGCGGGGCCCCGGCCGCCGTGTATATATACTTGTCTAGCGGCGGCGTTGTACCGCTTAGACACCTCGGAATATATTGTATGTGTACCGGCTCAACGATCTGTACACAGATTTCTCGATTCGATCGTTAATGTACATCACTCGGATAAGGATCAGCAAGGGCATCATAAATATAAACCGGCAAAACCATAACTTATGGCTTATTAAACATGATTTACAGCGGCGCGGGTACAATGTAAATTAAATAAACTTGGAGGAAAGCGGAGAGTCGACCCGTTTCATCGGCTCCTTTCCTACGCAACCGGGGAAAAAGGATTAGAAGCCGACGGTTTGCGTTTCCTGGTCCGCAAAAGGCTCTCGCGCGCGGTTCATCCAGGAGGACGGATGGTGCGTAACAGGAGCGGATAGAGAAGCGGCGCGCACATAAGCAGCAGCAACATCGCTCGGTGCCTACGTTCCTACGTGCCGGTATCGGCGAACGCTTAGCACCGGGAGAGAGAGTGCATAGCCCCGCGTGGGAACTGGAGCACTCTGCATACGGGGAACGGTTGCGACGCGCCACGACCGCCGACTCCGGTGTCCAAAGACGACGGAGACAACGGGCGAACGAACGAACGGAGGAGAGAAGGATCTGGCGCGCTCTGCTGGCGCAGCACGAGGCGCACGGAGAGAGAGATCCTCTCTATAAATCACGGACCGCGCGAGCAGTTTCTCTCCGTGCTGGAGGCGGAACAATATCCTTTCCTCTAAGGTCCTTGCTCACTACCGTGCGCCTACCGTATCCCCCCCGCGCACCGGTTTCCCTAGCTGATACAATGCCATCCGGCGACGATCTGATTAAATACGCACGGTATCACAGATCTCGACAGCTAATTCTCTTTATCCCCCCTCCCTCCCCCACGCGAAAATTGCTGGTCGTCGACTCTTCGGGATAGAACGATCAAAAATATAGTGATCGTATTAATTAAGGGGGTTCATCTGGTACAGATTCGGACAGTGAAGTTTAGCCACCTTCGCGTTTGTGTGCGTTCCCTAGCGGGACACATCGAAATTTCAATATGTATGTATATATCGAAATTTCAATGTGTCCCGCTAAGGAACGCACACAAACGCGAAGGTGGCTAAACTTCACTGTCCGCGATTGTACATAGCAAGTCAAATGCAAGTTATAGAAAAGGGAACCTTAGTCGAAATTTTAATTCTGATTTAAACCTCTTAGTTCTAGACAAGGTTTTGGAGGTCTAAAGTGTAATTGTATGATACAGATTTTTTCATAAGCATTAAAGTCTTATTATAACCTCGAGGTTCTACTTACGTCCGCTTTAGACAAGTTGAACCCTGAAACGGAATTTATATAATTTTACTCTTGGCCTCGAGGTTCTTATTTTTATCGGAATTTGTTGATTCTGATTTGAGCCTAAAAGCCCTCTCTTTCATATTACTACGGAAATACTAGTATTTATACTATAGTTTGATAATAGAACTAAAAAAAAGTATTAAACAATATTCAAAATTGTTTTAATTATAAAAGCTAATACAATTACTGTTTTATTTACCAAATGTCAGAAACTATTGTCGACTTAATTTTTTTAAATTGATGGAAACTCTTAAAAATAAACTATTTATTTCTAAAATATTGGTGACATATGTAGTATTAAGATGTCTTCAAGTAATTAGAATTGCAAAACAAAAATAAATTAATATACTTATAACAAACACAAGTGAATGACGTGTCTCAGATGACGAGAAAATTGTTTTAATTATAAAAGCTAATACAATTACTGTTTTATTTACCAAATGTCAGGAACTATTGTCGACTTAATTTTTTTAAATTGNGGTATCGGCGAACGCTTAGCACCGGGAGAGAGAGTGCATAGCCCCGCGTGGGAACTGGAGCACTCTGCATACGGGGAACGGTTGCGACGCGCCACGACCGCCGACTCCGGTGTCCAAAGACGACGGAGACAACGGGCGAACGAACGAACGGAGGAGAGAAGGATCTGGCGCGCTCTGCTGGCGCAGCACGAGGCGCACGGAGAGAGAGATCCTCTCTATAAATCACGGACCGCGCGAGCAGTTTCTCTCCGTGCTGGAGGCGGAACAATATCCTTTCCTCTAAGGTCCTTGCTCACTACCGTGCGCCTACCGTATCCCCCCCGCGCACCGGTTTCCCTAGCTGATACAATGCCATCCGGCGACGATCTGATTAAATACGCACGGTATCACAGATCTCGACAGCTAATTCTCTTTATCCCCCCTCCCTCCCCCACGCGAAAATTGCTGGTCGTCGACTCTTCGGGATAGAACGATCAAAAATATAGTGATCGTATTAATTAAGGGGGTTCATCTGGTACAGATTCGGACAGTGAAGTTTAGCCACCTTCGCGTTTGTGTGCGTTCCCTAGCGGGACACATCGAAATTTCAATATGTATGTATATATCGAAATTTCAATGTGTCCCGCTAAGGAACGCACACAAACGCGAAGGTGGCTAAACTTCACTGTCCGCGATTGTACATAGCAAGTCAAATGCAAGTTATAGAAAAGGGAACCTTAGTCGAAATTTTAATTCTGATTTAAACCTCTTAGTTCTAGACAAGGTTTTGGAGGTCTAAAGTGTAATTGTATGATACAGATTTTTTCATAAGCATTAAAGTCTTATTATAACCTCGAGGTTCTACTTACGTCCGCTTTAGACAAGTTGAACCCTGAAACGGAATTTATATAATTTTACTCTTGGCCTCGAGGTTCTTATTTTTATCGGAATTTGTTGATTCTGATTTGAGCCTAAAAGCCCTCTCTTTCATATTACTACGGAAATACTAGTATTTATACTATAGTTTGATAATAGAACTAAAAAAAAGTATTAAACAATATTCAAAATTGTTTTAATTATAAAAGCTAATACAATTACTGTTTTATTTACCAAATGTCAGAAACTATTGTCGACTTAATTTTTTTAAATTGATGGAAACTCTTAAAAATAAACTATTTATTTCTAAAATATTGGTGACATATGTAGTATTAAGATGTCTTCAAGTAATTAGAATTGCAAAACAAAAATAAATTAATATACTTATAACAAACACAAGTGAATGACGTGTCTCAGATGACGAGAAAATTGTTTTAATTATAAAAGCTAATACAATTACTGTTTTATTTACCAAATGTCAGGAACTATTGTCGACTTAATTTTTTTAAATTGATGGAAACTCTTAAAAATAAACTATTTATTTCTAAAATATTGCTGACATATGTAGTATTAAGATGTCTTCAAGTAATTAGAATTGCAAAACAAAAATAAATTAATATGCTTATAACAAACACAAGTGAATGACGTGTCTCAGACGTCAAATGTACCCAAGGGGTTAATATCTCATCATTAAGGTATCCAAATGACTTAAAAATTTTTTTTAGGTATCCTGATGTACTATTATAGACTATCAAAATTTTTTTTGGAGATCTATCTGTTAATTCCTTAACCAGATGAACCTCCTTGAGCGGCCTGTCGCGGGAATTTCGTTCGACGAACACTATCGGGTCCAGTTAGGTTTAAGCGTCAGGTTGCTGCTATACGTGTACCGCCGCCAACGCGCGCGCGAATCTCGATAAACGCGACCCGTATCGCTAACGAGACCGACGTCGTGAATCTCGTACTCCGTTTCCTACCGGTTCCTTAATTACAAAGGCTACGACTCCGCTCCTGACGCTAAATCATATTATCAATATGCAATTATAAATGCGATACTCACAAACGTGATAAATGTATAATGCGAAAACTGAGTGAGATATACAGTCGGTTATAAAATTGTTAATATATTCTGCGCGGATCAGACGACCGATGTTTATGCATATTGGATTTCTAGCAACGACACGCGCAATATATTTGAAAATGGTCACGCAATTGGAATTTTTCCTCTCCGCCCCGGCGCGTATCCCGGCTCATCCTCCTCCCACCCCTAAGTCGGCTATTTTTTTTTCTGTTTTTTTTTTGTTTTTTTTTTATGTGTACGGCTCGGCGCTCCGCGCCGCCTCGAGCGAGCATTATTAATGACCGCGGAAACCGCGTCAAAGATCTCACGAGCGTGCGCGCGAGCGTGATCCGTCTGCGTGTACGATACGGATTTTTTTTAGCCGCCACTGCCGCCGCCGCCGCCGCTGCCTGGTGATGAATGGCGGTTAACCGTAGCCGGGAATGTTCTTGTCCCAAGCGCAGAGAGAATCGGCGAGGCGAGAGGGAGATCCGTGGATCAGCTACTAGACGCGCGGTGATTTAACGCGCGCCGGGCCCGCGCGCGTATGACGTGCCATTGTGATTTAGGTGCTTAGATATTAACGGTTCCGATATACGCGAGCCGAATGCTTTTCAGAACCTATATCGCTTTCACGGGGATTTTTCGCCCGGCCTCCCCGTTGACGGCAAGAGAAAGAACGCGTCGCAAGCAGCGTCCGTCACGCGGCGATCGCGTTATTAATGGACGATACGCCGTGGTCGCGTGTAGCAAATTTGTTTATTAGAGGTGTTGATTAAGTATCAGGGTTTCGTCCTTTTTGCCAAATACGAGCGTTAATGTAACGATTCGTGTAGGTTGAGTTATTTGATTTTGATATGTCAGAGCCTAAATCGACTTTTTAGGATGTCTGAGTCAATCTTCGTAGATATTGGGTTGTCTGGAATGTTTTTATAGATTTTTATGGAAAATTTAAGGTAAAGTTTAATTTTGATACATACATTTATATTTGGAATGTAATCATTTAATTTTGATACACATTTATACTTGGAATATGATAATATTTAATTTAATTTTGATACACATTTATATTTGGAATGTGATAACATTTTATTTAATGTTGATACACATTTATACTTGGAATATGATAATAATTTAATTTTTATATACATTTATACTTGGAAAATGATAATGATTTAATTTGTATACACATTTATACTTGAAATGTGATCATGATTTAATTTTTATACACATTTATACCTGGAATCTCACTTTCTAGACATTTCATTGATTTTTAATCATTCTGACAAACACCTGTTCTAATGCCATCTACCAAAACGTTCAAAACGACCCAATATTTCATCCTTTTACTCTTTCTTTTCTTCTGACATAGATTAATCAATTTTTTATCATTGGAGAAATCGATTTCTAAAATTCTTTAAATAACGTAAGATCTACACATATTCCCCATATTCCTTCGGCCGGATTTTTGAGCGATAACGCGGCGCTTCCGCGAGCTCTTATAATTCTTCCACGGTGGCTCGGTAGCGGAGAGATTCCTGAGATAATTCAGTATAACAGCATGTAAAATTTATTTACTCGCTCGTTTAATGGAAGACTCTTTTCAGTAGCCGTGTACTCTAAATAAATGAAATTGCAGACAGCAGGTGTGTCGGAATAACTTCACGGCCGGAGTAACGGTGGCAGAGTAACCGTCCACGCGAAGGGGGATTAAATGATTCACGCTGATCAAAATTTATTACAGCCCCGGCGAAAAGTATCGCCTCTCTCTCCGCCGATGCGTCGCGTCCTCGATCGACGGTGTGTTCCATGTTAATCAACGGAATTTAGGCGCACGCACGTCGTCGTCGTCGTGACATGTTAATAAAAGCTCGTCGGCCGACCGCTGCCCGTATACGCATATGTATGTACATATTTAAGATTTTAACATATGTAGGTACACTCGGAACACGGATACATGCACGGGAGAGCACACGAAAGGGTCTGCATATATGCATAAGCGGCGGAGTATGCGGTGCCGCGGCAAATCGTAATGCTGTAATAATGGATGCGCTACCAGCAACAGTTGTCCACCGGCGCGGGGGGACAAAGACGAGGATACACGGTCCGTCCCGCAAGACTGTTCGCAGACACTTCGCAAACACGAATCGATATCAAGCGTACAATTTTTCGTACGAAATCCGCAAATATAGTTTCTGATTTAATTATTTGTATAACGGCAATAAGTGCGAAATTGTTCGTTTCAGTGGAGCGGATTTTACGTGAGACATTTTAAGACCGGCGCTGATAATTTGCAAGCCATTTCGGTATCTCGTAAAGATGCGACTTACAGCGTAAGTCCACCGTCGTTACGCCGCTCTTATCCCTGTTTTATCTCCCTCGCAACGGGTAACTCTCGACGCTAAGGATCCATTCTGATCCTGGCCCTTGTCCAACGATGATCCCCAACATCTTTTACAGGCAACCCTTTTTTTCATCGATACGTTATCCCCGCCTCTCGCCCCCGTCGAACGGCGTCATTAAATTACACCCATTTTATGGAACCTATTATTATATACGTTTTGTTTATCAAGCGCACTTATGGTTAAACATTTTCGAATGCAGAACAGCGGGGTCTCGGGAAGCATAAAAGAGATGCGCGTCGTTTTACTCCGCGTTTTGAAGAACGAGAACAGACGTAAGTACACGTGTAAGTTACAGCCGCGGTTTAAAGCTCGCGCCGAGACTCGTTTACGACACCATACCGGCACCGTTGTTCGGTCTGCATTCTGGCAAGAGTGGTGGCATCAGCTTAAAAGCCGATTCACACCTTCCGCGGTTTATTGCCACCATATATCCTTGGGTAACTGTTCATTCATGTTGGCACGCGTATTGAAATACGACGGCGGCCCCGCGCCATAACAAGTGTTTCAATTGCACCGCCGCCGTATCAATTTTTCCTGCGACCAGNGTGAGACATTTTAAGACCGGCGCTGATAATTTGCAAGCCATTTCGGTATCTCGTAAAGATGCGACTTACAGCGTAAGTCCACCGTCGTTACGCCGCTCTTATCCCTGTTTTATCTCCCTCGCAACGGGTAACTCTCGACGCTAAGGATCCATTCTGATCCTGGCCCTTGTCCAACGATGATCCCCAACATCTTTTACAGGCAACCCTTTTTTTCATCGATACGTTATCCCCGCCTCTCGCCCCCGTCGAACGGCGTCATTAAATTACACCCATTTTATGGAACCTATTATTATGTACGTTTTGTTTATCAAGCGCACTTATGGTTAAACATTTTCGAATGCAGAACAGCGGGGTCTCGGGAAGCATAAAAGAGATGCGCGTCGTTTTACTCCGCGTTTTGAAGAACGAGAACAGACGTAAGTACACGTGTAAGTTACAGCCGCGGTTTAAAGCTCGCGCCGAGACTCGTTTACGACACCATACCGGCACCGTTGTTCGGTCTGCATTCTGGCAAGAGTGGTGGCATCAGCTTAAAAGCCGATTCACACCTTCCGCGGTTTATTGCCACCATATATCCTTGGGTAACTGTTCATTCATGTTGGCACGCGTATTGAAATACGACGGCGGCCCCGCGCCATAACAAGTGTTTCAATTGCACCGCCGCCGTATCAATTTTTCCTGCGACCAGACGGACCTCGAATCCCGAGTCGAAAATTTAACTATAATTTGAATCTTCTAAACCTAAATGTACCCCAGTTTAGGTCTATTAGATCTAAAAAGTAGAACTAGAGTTATCTCAGAACTTAATATTTGATATAACTCTAATCAGAAACTATAAGTCCTTAAAAAATTTTAAATTATATTTTAGGCCTTAAGAACCTTCAGTTCGTTCACGAAAGTAGTTATAATTTATTTCCTCAAGTAAGAGATGGGAACCTGAAGGCCTATTTAAGGGTATGTAAGATCTTGTTAGGATCCTCTGAAATATTTATTGTGTTATATAAAATTATTTTACAAACTATGCGCATTTGAATCTGAAATTAATTATTCTGTTTATTCTTATACTTCCTATTATAAATTTAAAAGAAGGCTTTACAACAATCTAATTTATACAATAGAATAAGCGGACATAACGACTAGATATAGGTTCAAATTAGAGTTAAATTTACTCTTATATTTCTATGCTCAAGATATGATTTCGATCGCCATATCCTTCTGTAGGATAAATAGGTTCAAAACCGTAATTACTTTTTCGACTCGGGAAATTCGCACGAATCAAGGATCCTCGTTCCCCTTTTTAACCAATTAAACGCGCGGCCATCAGAAAAAATCGAATATACTTGTGAAATGTCTATTACGGTTCGAGGGGTCGTCGAATTTCTTGGCACGACAGGTGTGACTGGCTCGAAAATCGTTATCAGGGAAAGGTTCGTTCCCGATCGCATGCGATGCTACGATACTATTTCGCCGGGGCACGCGACGGACTCGCCGCCGTTTATTTGGTTTCGTATTTAGATATATTTGATAAACGGGGCTTTCGTACCTCTTAATGGATTCTTTAGGGCTGTCGGAGCCGCGGACGCAAGCTCCCCCGTATCACGAAACCCACTAACGTATTTACTTTAGCCACGCGACACGTTTCGCAATCAAAAAATAATTCATAATTTGATTTATAATCCTTATCGCTTTCTGCCCCGAATGCACCGGGTTACACACGACATCGCGATGCTAGGGAAATACTTTTCCCTTTTATGTTCACAATGAAAATATGTAAAATCGAATACATGGTCAGGTTTTTTGTTCTTATGGTTTTATTTATTAGGATTTGAACGTATTTTGTAAGACAGGTATAATTTGTAATTATAATGACTTCTATTAATATTCGTACACATTTCAAAACGGTATACAATTTTTAGTAGTGGATCAAAGAATTTTATTTTCTGTGGAATTTTAGAGAGCTTAATTTACTATAGAATGTCTAACAACAAATTAAAAAAACTTCATTGAAGTCGCGAGGAAAATAGTAAAGGACATGGTTTTTATCTTACAAACGGGACGTTTGAAATTTTTGCTAGAGCCTCCAATAAAAAAGTTAAACATCATGATCTTTTCTTTTTTCTTCGAAATTTCGGCGAATAGTAATTTATTTTAATTGTTACACATTACATAGTAAACTAAGCTTTTTAAAAGCCCACCAAAAATTAAGTTAGTTAGCTCCATTTTAAAGAACTTATTCCGTTTTGAAGCATGTCCGGATATTAATGGGAGTGTTGACGATTGGGTCCATTGAATCGTTAAAGGGAGCGGCGTCTGGCCACGAATTTCTCTATCTACTTAATTAGTACTTTCTGGCAAGTGGAACGGCGTGTAATGCCCGGCGAACGGCGCACAATTAGGGATTCTAAGAACTGAAACGTAGACAGAAACCGAACTAAGTAGTTGGAACGTGTCAAAGGGTGGCCATCCCTCCCCCGTGAACTCTCATTACAACGGACAGTAATTACACGTGGTGTTAATTGGTTATATGATATACGAGCCTAACGTGTGGGAAAAGGAGGCCTAAAGTGCTGATCATTAACCACGCGTACGTGTTACCTTACACTCTCCGCTGCCTTCTGTATATCTGCGTTCAGCGCAACCTCGACACTCTGATCCTTCTTTTTCGCCGCGATGAAAAATGTTCCGCCCTGCAAATTTATTACGGCCGATGCGGCGATCGTAAAAATGTACGAAACACACGTGAGCCGGTCGTAATTATTTGACGAACGGGTTCGGAATGATTGTAGCGTGTAACAAGTATTTTGACTTACGCAATTGCTTTTGATCATTTTCATTGATTCGAAATAATCGATCGATTACTCCTCAAGCATTCGAGATAGAGGAAAATTGTATACAATCTTTCTTGTAGGTAATAGTAGTATACTAGTACAACTTTTATTTGTAGTATTATTCGAAATTCCGAGAAAAAAGAATTTTCAATTTTTCTGAGACTTTAGAAGAATCTTTTTAATTTCATGCACTTTTATGATCTTATATGATTTTAACATTGTTTTTCGTTTGTTCCAGATAACTTTCAGTCAACTTCGAGAAATAATGAAGACAGCATCTACAATCTCTACGGTACCAGTGTCAGTGTCAGTGATGAATTTATAAGCAGTATTCTTTTAAGCAATTCTCTTTGTAAATTATTGTATATCTTTTGAAGTTTCATTAATAAAGAAATAGTTTAAATGAAATTGAAACGTCTCGTTACTTACCTTCAACTCTATCCGCNTTCTCTTTGTAAATTATTGTATATCTTTTGAAGTTTCATTAATAAAGAAACAGTTTAAATGAAATTGAAACGTCTCGTTACTTACCTTCAACTCTATCCGCATCCAATCCCTTTTCCATGTCATCTTCACTTAGTATAAGTAGCAATAAGACAAAATAGAAATTTAAGACGCGTTGCCCTGACACAAAGTCTGATTTTCGACAAAATCNCATCCAATCCTTTTTCCATGTCATCTTCACTTAGTATAAGTAGCAATAAGGCAAAATAGGAATTTAAGACGCGTTATCCTGGCACAAAGTCTGATTTTCGACAAAATTTTGCTTTCCGAGAATTCTTGGAAATGACGTCACAAATGAAATTAGTGCTACCTCCTATACTATCATATTCGCCTAATACAAAGTCCGATTTTTGGCCCAAAATTTTCTCCAAATTTCAGACTTTGTATTAGGCGAATATGATATCATAGGAGGTAGCACAAAGTTCGGCTGTGACGTCATTTCCAAGAATTCTCGGAAAGCAAAATTTTTGTCGAAAATCAGACTTCGGATACGAATTCAGAGAAAATTTTGGGCCAAAAATCAGACTTTGTACGAATCAGACCTTGTTCCGAGAATTCCTGGAAATGACGTCATCAACAGGAATTAGTGCTACCTCCTATCACTTCATATTCGCCTAGTACGAAGTTCAAATTTTGGCTCAAAATTTACTCGAAAACCAGAATTTGTATGATCTTCGAAAATTTTTCTCGTCGATAATTCTTCTGACAACTGACGTCATCGGCAGGAATTAGTGCTACCTCCTATCACTTCATATTCGCCTAATACGAAGTCTGAAATTTGGAGACAATTTTGGTCCAAAAATCAGACTTTGTATTAGGCGAATATGATAGCATAGGAGGTAGCACTATGTTCAGCTGTGACGTCATTTCCAAGAATTCTCGAAAAGCAAAATTTTGATTAAAAATCAGACTTCGTATCGAGGCAACGTGTTTGAATCACAGAAGTTTGCATATTTTGAATTTGACGTACTTATACGACTAATTTAATAGTGGCCAGGGCTATTATTTCGAGTCAAAGTACTCGTTAAGGAATGGGCATTGGTCATTCTAGGGACAGTGGACAGGTGATTAAATAGACAATGAGACATATGTTTAACAAGGTCTTTATTTAATTTTTAATCAAGTCATACATAGAATACAATATAGTATAATAGACATACAAGTATAAAAGAAACTATTCTATCGTTTTTTGTTAATTACTCGTGAACTATGGATGATAGTGAAAAATGTTACAAACAAAAGTTGTAGCTCTAGTCGACAGCTATAAATAAGGTCCTATGCAATTTCCTTATAATCCTAATAGTTCAGGACTAATTTATAAAAATCGAAATTTCCTTCTAAAAGTTTGCTGTTTCGATGAAGAAATGGCTGGATTTTATCAGAATCCATAAAACGCCAAATAATCATGTATAACTCGATAAATACTGGAATTAGAAGAAAAATGCATAGAACCTTTTCTGTAGACGACGTCAAAACCTACAACTTTTATTCGAAGCATTTTTTCGAAATTGCACTTATTAGCTGACATAAGGTCGTAAATGTCCGGGACTCGGTCGCGTTATACGTAAGAACGGAATCTTGATGAAAGGGTTGTACACTTCATACGTGTACACGTTCGTTTAGTTATTCGTACCGGTCTTCCCATCGGTCTGTTTCTTGTACTTGCACGAAGCCGGTGGTTCCCGGCCGAGGGGCAGTAAAGAACCCGGCCGCCCTCGGAAACATCCCCATAAAGTACATTTTATCTATCGTAAATCGATGCCGCGGCGTATTTCACGGGGCACCGCGCTGTTATACAATGCAGCTCAATTAATGCCAAACTGTTGGCCTGATTTATTTCTTAACTCGGACAACCCGGCCGCGACTCCGCATGATCGCGATAATCGTCGATCCCGTATACGGCGCGTACAGTCTCTCCCGGAACGCCTCGCTCCAAATCATTTAAGTACACCCAATTTTCTGTCCTGCCAGTCGATTAAAAGCATCACCTTGTTAATTATATTTTTTTATATACTTAATAAAATTATAATTTCTGATCGTATAAAGTACTATGTCATAGTTCAATTCATTTATTATGTACTTACGTGCTTTTTAATAACATTTCTTTGATCATAAATTGATATGAATTTATCATTTTTATCAGGATTTTGTGTATAATATTTTTTATATAATTAGGTGTATGTAAATTTGATGGGTTCGAGTTTTTAGGAATGAGAGTATGGTTGTTATGGTGTCGAGTGTACCGAGGTGGCTCGCCATAAGCGCATGGTATGCGGTCTATGCGGTAAACAGATTAAACTGCCGTTTCTGCCACATTAAAATACGGTTCTACACGTGGTAGTACGCTTCTTCGTCCCGGCGTCCCTATCCGTTAAGAGGCCATTGGTTTTCTACACGCGGAAGATTCGCCGCGAAGATATCCGCCGCTCTGACGCGAATAATAGTCGATTGTAATGTCCGGCGTGGCGCGGCGCGGGACGGCTTCTCGGAGGGCGAACGAGCGGAACTAAACTCGGTGCCGCGGCTACCGCCGGCCTGCTACCGTTTTGTTTGCTAAAACTTGTCAACGTGACCGATATACCGATCGGTTTTAGTGCATAAGTCTCGCCGTTTATTGTTTGCTAAACGTTCCGCCTCCGGATCCGATGTATATACATGTTACCACCTGCGTTACACTCTGCCTCCCATCCCCAAACCTCTGCCATTTTTATATCTACCGTGTTTACAATGTCTCTTGAAAATATTCGGTGTCCGAGTCGAGGTAAAACTGCGAAACGTGTTGAAACTTTGCTGGACAATTAACACTAGAACGACGAAACCAGTCATTTTGACTGGTTTTAAATGGAGAAATGCATGTATAAAAAAAAGACAGTCGTTCTAGTGTTAAGGAGGTTCATCCGGATAAGGAATTAAAAGATAGATCTCCAAAAAAAATTTGATAGTCTATAACAGTATTCCGGGATACCTAAAAAAAATTGTTAAGTCATTTGGATACCTTAATGATGAGATATTAATATAAATATTGTTTACAATTTTACATGTAGTCATATGGAAAAGAGTGATTTCCCAGACTTCTATCGCTAATTTATTAAGTATTGACAGATAGTTTTGAATGAAACTTATGTCATATTAAAGAGAAACATTTAAGGAGGTTCATCCGGTTAAGAAATTAACAGATAGATCTCCAAAAAAAATTTGATAGTCTATAACAATATACCAGGATATCTAAAAAAAATTATTAAGTCATTTGGATATCTTAATGATGAGATATTAATATAAATATTTTTTACAATTTTACATGTAGTCATATGGAAAAGAGTGATTTCTCAGACTTCTATCGCTAATTTATTAGGTATTGACAGACAGTTTTAAATGAAACTTATGTCATATTAAAAAGAAACATT
>SMSR01011674.1:0-56174 GCA_019453355.1 Ceratina japonica | reverse complement strand
TAAATACTTTAAAACCGTAGAGCCTCCGATTGAGAATGAGATAATTAATAACGAGGAAGCTCGGAGGAAGCGTTTCCTAACGGGAAGTGAAACAGGACGCGCGCACCGTGTCGCGCAAGGGGAACAGCCCCCGTGTTGGTCAGACGTTTGGCGCGGCTCGGCGTCGGCCGCCGCGTTCGCCCGTGGTAGTTCGGAAGTTTCGCGAAGGAAGTAAAGGGTTTCCTCGGCGGTGCAGCAGCGGGTCGTGCGATTAATTTTCAAGCCCACGGTTAGCCGTAAAGCTACGGGCGCCCGCAGAGTTGAGCACCGCTTGTACGTTTCTAGGTTACACGCGCAGCGAGCCGAGTTTCACTTTTTCAGCGTTCGACGCCACGCTCCGCGACCATCGGGAGGTTGATCGACTCGTCTAGCGTCTCGGCGCTACGCACGCGAGTTTACCGCTCGCCTCCGAACGAATTCCGGTATGTAATCGTTTCCCGGAGATTTTTACCCGGCCGCCGGTATACCGTTCAATTATCTTCGGGAAACGTGCCGTTTCGGCCTCGAATTTCGCTCATCCTCCAATTTAGATTTATCGACCGGACTTCACCAGATCCGTGAGCCTATACTCGGTCTAAATGTTAGCCGAGCGCGGCGGACGCCGATTTAAAATTAGTGCTCCGGGTCTAGATTGGTATCTACATTCGTTCCGATTTTCAATTACGTCTTCCAGCCCGTTCGGTCTCTAACGCTTATCCCTTTCTCTCTCTCCCCACTGGGCCTCCCGGCTTCTCACCGGTTCCTCCGCGACTTTTGGATTCCTCGTGCGGATGCCCGATAGACGCACGGCACGGCACGCACACGTAGCGAATTGTTCGGTGAAACTCGTCGTCAGGGCGACACGAGGTTTGAATACGGGAAGAGGCGGGAACTTTCGTTTTTGAAAGAGCCGCGCGGCCTCGAACTCGCGGCTCCTCCGATCGCCGTGCAGCCTAATTTCTGCGCCGGCCTCTAAAGCCTACCACGATTCCTATTAACGATCTCGGTATACGTACGCGAGAACGTGTTAAGGATAGATCGTTAGATCATTCTCTGGTACTATACGCATTCCACCGTTCCGTAAAATTTATAATCATCGCCGTATCCGATGTTTCTCGCTCGTAAATCTTCATCGTTAATTCGTGCCACGTTACCTAACGTTAACGCCGAGGGAAATTAAAAAAACATCTCCGCCAATTTAACCCGAAGAAGAAGAAGAAGAAGAAGTTCACCAAACACACGTCGCATGAAATAATGCTGAACGATATATGTATATTTAAAACAGTTGTCAAATGTTTGTGCCCGATGTTATATTAGTACGTGGTTTTGGAATGAGGCATGTTGGAGACGGGCGGACGAGCGTGTTGAAGAAGCGGATTCACGAGGCCACGGGCTTGTAACCCGTTTTCAATGAAACGGCCTGAGAATTGTATCCCGCGCGGCGGCGGCGCGGCAACCGTGTTCAGTACTTTCAGACCACCTGTTGCTCTCGGCCAAGAATCCCACAGAAAGCGTCACGTCGCGAGTCACGTCGCCGCTGTATAGATACAGCCGAGCCCTTTCCCCATTCAGAGCGACGACGTTCGGCCGACACGTGTTCGTGCGAGAGTTCCCTTGGTCCGTCCCTCCGCCCGATGGCCCTCGAAAATTGTTGAACTTTCTCCGCGAGGACGACACGCCGCCGCCGTGTGTCGCGAACCGGCCCACGTGGTAGCCGCTGAGCCAGGTACGAAAATAGCCCGGCGGAAGCGAGCCAACGAGAAGGAAAGTGAAACTCCTCCCGTATGTATGTACGTAAGCGCACGTAAGCTTAGGGTATATAGCGCATCCATCTTATGTACGCTAATTGTACGTACGCGGCTCATTAGGTATGATCCGCGACCGCCGCCGCCGCCACTATTTTTAGGCTTCCGTCCTCCCAGAGCCGCGCGCGCTCCGGTTATATTGTCTCCGGTACGACCGGTGAAGTAATCGCCGGAGCATGGGAATAATTGTCGGCGTGTTTCTCATCCCGCGCGAATACCTGAGCAGCGCGGCGCGTCCTCTTCGTGACGGAAGCGAATCTTCTCCCTTCTCGATGCAAATTACGTAACCAGACCCACTGACACGCATTCGCCGCGAGGATTTCTTCTATCGTTTCACCCGGGAGGACTTTCGATTTCGAACGAGAGTAATTTGTGCCGCGATCGGATCTCGATCGCTTTTCAAACGTCTAATCGAGAAAGTGTCGAGGGTACCCGGTTTCCTGGGTCCCCGCTTAAGCTTTCCACTCGCCGTTCCGGGAATCAGAAACTTTGAGATTTGAAAAAATCCTCGGCCTGTGTCAATATTACCAGCGCAAACAGTCGATCTAAAAGTCGTTTAGTTCTACCAATAAGTAAGCGAGCGTCGTCGTCGTGCAATTTCCAGCGGTCATCCAGTGGAGTGTTTAATTTGTCGATTGCTGCCGCGACCGTTTCATCGGGCGAATCAGGAACGCCGCGGAATGTCATCTCGGACGTGTAATGGTCGCGGGGCGCATCATCGTCCACGTAACGCGGTTACGATCGGCTGGACTCGTCGCCGATGTTGTCACTTTCCCCTGAGCGAGCGAGCACGAACCGCTTCCCGGAGCCGAAGTGTGTCAGCGGGTCTAGCGAGTGCAAATAAAATGCGATCGCTTTCGTGTTGCCTGTGCACGTTGGTTCGCGTTTATATACTCACGTTGCGTAACGCCCCGTATCTACGGGGCTCGGGTAAACGATTTCGGGCTGAGAAAAGGAGCCGAGATTTTTGTGCCGCGGCAAAAATCCTCCGGCCGGGGAAATTTGCGTAACGGACGTCATGCTCCGGTGTCCGTCGATTTTGCACGGGATTCAACTCGAACCGCTGACCCCTTCAGTCTTCCTTTCCAATTATTATTTTATTCAACATGAATGAATTGATTACAAAAAATTAATATGTGCAAATAGGTAGTTTTTTTTTATTAGGTGCAACTCCAAGTACTGTCAATCTCCCTTTCGAATTATTATTTTATTAAACATGAATGAATGGATATATGCAGATAGATAAGTCGTATTAGAATGTATTTACAGGTGTTCACCGATTTTGTATGAAATTCAAGTCGAAGTTCTGACCTTTTCAATCCTCCTTTCGAATTCATTCATCACATATCATTAGATACGAGTGAATTGATTAAAAAAATAGATATATGCAAGTAGATTTTTATAGGTTTAGAATGTATTCAACAGGTGTTTATGGATTTTACGAGATTCTAGTCAAAGTACTTCTTTTTTTCGAATAATTATTGTATCTGGGTTGAGCGAAGGAATTCAAGAAAATAATGACTACGTGTAAACGGTTAATTGCCATCAGTTTAGAATGTGGTTACGCTCGTTCATTGATTTTGCATCAGATTTGTAGGAAAAATCTGATACTAAAGCCACTGAATCCTTTTTTCAAATTATTATCATTTCTGGTTAATGCATTTATGGTTGTTTATTGATTTTGCACAAAATTCGTAGAACAAATCTAAAAATCTAAAAATGTCTTGAGTATTTCTCTGGAATAATGATCATATCAAAGAATTAAGAAGAAACTAACGGAAGGGTTAACTGGTAGCAGTCTAGTTCACAGGTAGATTAAGGATCGGATGTGACTTCTTACGTCAGATTCTAAGTACGTTCGCCGGTCGTCTTTTTACCACGGAACAGGTCTCTCCACTTTTCCCTGCTTTTAGAATAAGTACAAAGAGACGTGCTCGAGGGAGTAATCGCCGATTGCGTAAAAACGGGCTATCGATAAGCGGTGGAAATCGTGAATGACGAATGTTTACGATTCGCTGCCCGCGAGATCTTTGGCAATAACATTAATACTTTCAGGGTAGGTTGAGGTTCGCGAAAGAAATTAGCGAGTGAGGTAACGCGCTGTGTACCCAGCGTGGAAAAAGAGAGAGAGAGAGAGAGAGAAAAAAAAAAGAAACGTGCACTGACGCACAGCGAAAACGAATTGCTCGAGAATTTTCCATCTTTGCGGCTACCAGCCGGATCCTCTATTTTTTATTCCGCGTCGTAACCACCGAGAAAGGTAGCCCCACGAAGAATAGAGGATTTGCCCTAAGCTCGTTTACATCAAATCAATGACTGCTCGATCTAAATCCACTTTAACAACGGACCAGTGGAATAACGGGTCCGGCTGGTTGTTTAGGCTGGAAACGGGGCCCTTTTCCTATCGTAGAAGGCCCCCGGTACACGTGTCGACGGTGCAGTCGAACGCGCGGCTCTAAGAAGCGAAGTGTCTGCTCTCTACGGTGAAGGCAATCACTGTGACTTGGCTCGGCGGCGTTCACGATCCGTGACGCTCCGTGACTCGGGATCTAGGCCGATTGTATAATGCCGCGAACGTTTCACTAAAATCGTTAAATAACAGCCTACTTTAGTCGGATCGCTCTGGTCGCTCTCTGCTCGCTTGCCTTGCTTCGCCCTACCTTGCCTTGCCTAGCCTCCTCTCTCTCTCTCTCTCTCTCCGTCTCTCTTTCCCTCGGTTCGCTGCTCTTAGTCATCGTCCATCGGCTCTCACTATCCTTATTGTCGAATAAATTGATTTTCGCTTTCGGTATGCACGCCTCGTCGCGCTTCCACTTCGGACACGCCGCGGGATTTCGCGCCTAGCTTCACAGATTTCCTACGAGCTTTCGGTTTCTCCTGATTTTTAACGACTCGAGTAGAACGCGCCTCGGACGTAAAACGATCTTCAACGTCTTTAATTAACTCGAAACCCGGCTCATTCTTTTCCCCCCCGCTCTCTCGTTGCAACATTAATTGTACGCATGCAGCGAAAGTAAAAATATTTGCTTGCGAAACGGTCGGGCCGATAGAGTGATACGCAGGAGAAAACATCGTTCCGACGTACGGAACGATAGGGTGCGGTGGGGTAAAATCTAGTAGCGGAGCCATTGGGCAACAAGTCCGGCAATTACGTTTATTGCCGATCCGTGTAAGCGCGCGTTATACCTTCCTATGTAAGCACGTACAGCCACGACCGTCTCCTTTCCACCGTGCGATCCTGGCCAATATCCACGCTAATTACACCCGGGCTCACTCAATTAAACATTATTCCTGCCGTTCGCTCTGTGATTACTCCGACCGCGGTCATAATACCCGGAGATCGCGAACCTTCGCCGATTCGGTGTCACGTTTCCACGGATAGAAGAATCGTTCAGATTCGCGAGGGATCAGCATCCTTTCCTCGAATTCAAAATTATAAAATTCCATCATATTAATTTATAAAAAAACCAATGACGCAAAAAAAGGGATGTAGAATTGATAATTTATTTATTCNAAGAATCGTTCAGATTCGCGAGGGATCAGCATCCTTTCCTCGAATTCAAAATTACAAAATTCCATCATATTAATTTAAAAAAAACCAATGGCGCAAAAAAAAGGGATGTAGAATTGATAATTTATTTATTCACTTATTTATTTCACGGGTTAATTGGCCCTTTACAAGTGCAGTGAGAATAAAAGAGCAGATAATCGATTATTGTTGCCGATTTCGGTCCGTTTTGGCTCGGGATTAAATAGGACGGGCTTGATCCTTCGGGAGGAAGGATATTGCGGCCGGAACTGGCCATAAACAAACGGGTCGGTCTCTCGTAATAGAAGGATGAGTCAAATGTGTCGCGTTGAGATCGCCCACGCGCGTAGGCAAGCACAGATTTCCCAGTGCCACGACAGCAGATCCCAATGGGCGGAGGATATGACGAGTGTGCTTAATTATATTCCGTAAAACCGCGGGGCATCCTGTCGAAAGCCGCCTGCATGCGAGTGCGTTCGGGGAAACGGGGTCATCGGGAACGCGCGCGCTCTTCTTTTTTTTTCCTCCGTTCGGAAGTGCACTGACTTTTAATCAGAATTTCCAAGTATCCTGACATAAGTCACTGTTTACACTTGTTTATTTATGATTTCGCGAGGAGGAAAGCGATCGCTGAAACGTGTGATTCATCGGCCGTCGATGGAAACGGGCTTGTGAAAAATTCAGCCGCTAAGGAAGCGTAGAAAACANAAGTCACTGTTTACACTTGTTTATTTATGATTTCGCGAGGAGGAAAGCGACCGCTGAAACGTGTGATTCATCGGCCGTCGATGGAAACGGGCTTGTGAAAAATTCAGCCGCTAAGGAAGCGTAGAAAACGCTCGCCGATTTCGGCGCCGCTGTTTTGTTATTCTTTTTCTGAGCGCTTTTGTACGTGCACGTTTCTCTCGCGTGCATTCAGGGAGTCAAGAGGGAGCGAAGGGAAGGGTTAAACGCGAGGGGGTTCGGATTCAGTGGAATAGGTTGACGTTACTTCCGGCAACTCGGGCACCAGAAGAAAAGAAGAAAAAAATGAACGAGCCAGCCCTTGCGCAAGAGGCCTCTCTCGGCTGCGGTTAGCCTTAGCTGTGTTAGAGCCGCGCGGCTCTCTTCCAAGCTTCTAAGCCGCTGCACGATTCGTTCGAGGCGCGAGGTTCGAAAGTAAGTGCCCCATCGAGACAATGCCTCGTGAAAATGGGGCAGAGTAATTAAGCCGTTATATAACCGGTTGAAACGGAGTTCATAGGCCGTGGTGTCTCGCCGTGGCGCCGTTCACCATAAACGCGGCACCGCGAGTAAACCGGGCCGACGACGCTCCGCGATCGTTTTCACCCCTTCGATCGATCGATCGACGACCGATTTCAGCTCGCGTCCGTATATAAAACCTTTCTCCTCCCGGACTTTTTCCGCGATTATTTCGCCGCTGAGTTATGGTATCGGTATCGCCGACCGGTTCTCTCCGCTCGTCGATATACAATTATGCTAAACCGTGCGTCCACCGTCTGTCCGATAAGCATCTCTTATTCACAGATAATGGAATTATCGCTGATTTGTCGGTTATCGCGATTCGAACGGGCATTCCACGATAGTTAGTAATCGTTTGTGAGCCGGTCCCGGTCGTCGCGATCTCGCCGCGGCTGCGGGTCCCCCGATCCCCGNGCATCTCTTATTCACAGATAATGGAATTATCGCTGATTTGTCGGTTATCGTGATTCGAACGGGCATTCCACGATAGTTAGTAATCGTTTGTGAGCCGGTCCCGGTCGTCGCGATCTCGCCGCGGGTCCCCCGATCCCCAATCCGAATTATTTCCCGACGAGGCTGTGAGATGGCGAAGCGGTGGCCGATCGCCGCCGCCGCGCCGATCCTAATGCATATCTAATCGCGTGATCGCCCTTTCCCTTTTTCTTACGTTCTCGCGACAAAACAGCGAATTCCTTTCGCTACCCGAAGCGGTAGCTCGACGTGCCTACTGTCTATCTCGATGGCCGATCGTGCCAGAGCCGGCTGAGAATATTACGCCACTGTGTGTTTACACTCGATGTCGAATACGCGGCCACCGTTTTCTCCCCGCGCGCCGCCGCTGCCGCCGCGGAACCTCAACATTCTTCTTACAAATTTTGATATCGGGATTTTTTCTTACGCGATCTAATCGCGAAGACGAACGATCGGTAATCTGGCCGGGGAAGGTTACCGAGAAATCGAGATACGGTTGTAAACATTGCTCGGCAGTGACGCAGAAACGTTTAAGGTGGCTTCCAACAGGCAACAGAGATAACGAAATAATAGACAGTTTAGAAGAATAAACGGTTCTACCGGTCGCGTATCGAGATCTTTGTACGTGGGCGATAATCACTCCGAGCGATTGATACTTTCACGGCCCTGGGAGAGGATAACTCGCGGAAAAATTTCATTCTCTGACCCAGTGATAAACAATAGATCGTATCTGTTACGTTCCACGCGCTCATACCTCTATCTCTAAGTCTTCCATAATCTATTTTACTTTCGTTCTATTAAAAGCAAACCGAATCAATAGGAATCCGGATTTTCTGTAATTAAGAAAATTTCCCAGCTTCTATTCAGCTTTCGTTATCAATTATATGACGTAGAGAAATTTCAGATAAATTTTACTAATGAAAACCGTCCGATAAGAAGTCATACATAGTCATAATGAATAGGAATCCGGATTTTCTGTAATTAAGAAAATTTCCCAGTTTCTGTTCAGCTTAGCATGATCTCATTATCAATTATATGACGTGTAGTCAGATAAATTATTAGGTTTTATCAACTGATTAATTGTTACAGTTTTATCGAGAGAAAATATATTGATAGTCATAATTTTTTTCTTATTGCAATTCAACTTTTCCATTATTATAAGAGTATACCCTTCCTAAAAACAGTGTCTGCAATTTTTATATATTAAAAGTGTCTTTATGTCGAAATCTTCAGTCACATATTCCTAATGAAAAGCGTCTGATAAGAAATCCTACATAATCATAGTATTTATAGATATTAAGATCACTTTTCCTTGTATCAATTTTCTACGTCCATCATATTAGAATTATAGAAACCTACGCCAATGACGTCAGACATTAGACCACTTACCTCATAAACGTACAGAAACTACGAACACACATTTTTAAAAAAACGAAAGGAATCTCAATTCGGACTCGATTTTTTCAACTGTCATCGGTAATATTTTGTTTCGCAATACATTTGACGATAAATAAAACATGGCCGGTGGAGAGACAAAGGACGGAGGTTCGTCGAGCTCGGTACTCGGTACTCTTTAGTCAGGATTATCTTCTGAAGTCGTGGAACAGGATCGTATCTCGTCGCGGATGGGTGCCGGAGGTGGGTTTCGTAGATACAACTACAGCGGATGGTGGTTGTTCGCGCGAGTCGAACGTCGATGTCGGTCCTCTCTCGGTGTGCGCTCTCGGTGCTTGTGCCACTTTCACTTGGTTACATAACCCGTGTACGTTGGTGCGCGCGAGCACCGAGGGGAACTGGGTAAATGGGAGAACCACAATCTGCGCCTGCACCACCGGCGTAACCGTGTGTCCGCGTCCTAAGCCAGGCCTCTCTCTCTCTCTCTTTCTCTCTCTCGTTCTCGCTTTATCTCTATCCGAGCTAGCCAGAGCTAGGCTCGTAGCCTCACGAATTCGTAAAAGGTTCGCCGGCACGAGCCGCGCCGTTTCTTGCTCCGCGCGCGGACTACAAATCGCCGATCCACCAGCCAGTCTTTTCGTCCGCTAATTTTCTTCTGTCAATACTCCGCCGCTCTTCCACGTCGCTCCGTCCGCGACTCCTGGCAACGATTAACGAAATTATACCTCGGATATCACCGTCGATATAATTACAAAACACACAGGAAGTTTGTTCAGCGATTACAATCGAGGCGACTAGTAAAACTTGGCCGGCGACGGATGAAATGTTAGAAAACGGCGGAACAGTCGAGAAGCGGCGGCGCGAAGAAATGCAACCAGCGGAAATGACGCGCGATCGGTTAAAGGTTAACGAGGCTTCGAATCGGTGCATTATGAGAAGCCGAAAAGATAGCGTGTGTATATACACGACGCGTAGGAGAGACGGAGCTAGGACGGAGGGACGGAGGGACGGAGGGCACGCCGAGAAGGAGAGACCGGCGCGCGTGTAGGTGTACGCCGAGCGCGTGTAACAACAACATACCGCGCCCCTTTCCAACCCCCTCGAGAGGAGAGCGAGGAGCCCGCTAAAGTGGATGCGATGACCCAAATACGAGCCAGTGAAAGTGGCACACACTGGTCAGGCACGGCCTGCCGCCACCGACGTCGTCGTCGTCGTCGTCGTCGTCGTCGTCGTCGTCGTGGTTCACCCACACGCGCGCCGGACACGCACACGCGGCCGCGTGTGCGTGCGGCTGTACGTGACGCGCGCGCGTAAAACGCGTTAATGCGCGCTGCGTATCCAAGCGAATAGTTCTCTCCGACGCGACGGAGAGTCGGCGGCGGTGATGAGGTGAAGGCAATATCGTAGAGGCGCAGCTACCGACTGATTACTAATTGGAAATTATGGAAATTCGCTCGGGCGAGCGTCGCGCGTTGTTTTCTTAGTCCATTGTGCGTCCTCCTACCCCCTCGTTTCTCGTCCCGCCCCCGTTTTCGGGTGTAGGACGACGAAGGACCCGTCGCGACGGCTCTTCTTCTCTCCTCCGCGTCGACGCATCGGACACGGGTTTCTTTTAATTTCGATGAATTCTCCTTGTAAGGACAGCCGGCGGGGCGCGTTTCATTTCCATTGCCCGATGGCTTCACGTTCCGCGGGACGGCTTCCCTCGCCGGCCGGAACGTCCTAATTGAAAATACTTGAATGGCATCCCTCGATCGGCCGAAATACCTCTAGATGTTCGCGGGTAAATTTAGCGTGCCAGCGGCAAACTCGGATTCCTCGCCGATCCACGACTTTTCGTCGGACCCAGCTTCCGGGCTTTTCGTTCTCGCCTCCGTTCTCTAACAATTTTTCTAATCGAATTCGAAACGACGAGAAATGGGACTCTTGTTAACAATGAGATTACGCGTGATCCGTTATCTATCTATCTCGTTCTCGAAGAATTCCCGTGCCCAACTGGGTCGCGCGCGTATCGTCAAATAATCTTTGAACCACGACCCACTTAGGCCCACACGAAATCCGCGTTCTCCGGGCAGCCGGAACCGAAACGCTTTTGTGTCTTTCCGGGACGATCAAGGACGGGAAAGTGAATTATGACTCGGTCCTCGGTTCTCCGCCTAACGGATCTCGAAAAGGACCTCCGCGGGAGAACCCTAGATCATAGTCATAGTCAGTCAGTCTCTCAGTGTCTACTTTCGATTATAATTGAGTGTAATTCGTTTCGCACGCGTTCGGCGCGCGCGGAACGAGGCTTTGGATCAAAGTCGCGACACCTTCGAATCTAGTTCTAGTACGACTATGAATAGCCGACGAGGCCTCTTGGCCCAAGCGCGCGAGGCTTCTATCCCAATTAAATGGCCGCGCGATCGCCTTACAATTAACTATAGAAAAGAGAAAGAAAGGCGCCTCGGCGTTTTCGATAAGACGAATACAGGAAAAGGAGAGCAGTGCGGGTGTGCGTGTTTATCAAGCGCGCGTTCTTCGGAATAGGAGGAACCCGTTTTCGGTACGTGACGTTTGCGCCGTCACGACGGGAGTGACGCCGATTCCTCGGATCCACGTAAGCGCGCATCGGCACCGGACGGGTTTATCTTATTTTCACATATATTCTATCTTTATCTTATCGGCGCCGTGTATCTCTCACGGAATCGGAGTAACCATCGCGATGCCGGAGCCGACGGGTTGCGTTGCGTCGCGGACGAGGACCCCTCGCGACGATCCCTCCTCGCGACGTCACACGAGAGGAACGGGATTGACGTCGCCGCGGCGCGCGATATCACTCGCTCGAAATCACGATTAGAACAAGGCCGGGACAGGCGATGCACGCGCGCCCGCGATAAATAAATAAACTCGCGGTGGCGATTGAAATTTTTCTTTTTGGGGCCACGTTATCGCGCTCGTCAGCTTGATAAAAGGAGCCTCTGGCGCCGCCGTCGACGACGGTGTCGGGGTATCGGGCAGCACGAAATACACGCGCGAACACGATAGACGAGCATGGTGCATGGCAGTGAAAATTATTTTTACGCGACGCAACTCCTCTAATCTACTGTTGACTCGCGCCCGATAAGAACTCCTCGAATTAGCGCGATCGCGCCGATTCCGCCGGTATTGTTTATCGTTCCGCGCGTTCCGCGGCGAGACCCAAATCGTGCACCTCTGTCTCGTGTAACCGGCCGGCATCAAGGGCTAAAAATTTTCTCCGCTTCTATTATTAGGGCGGCTGTCCTCAATACCGGTATCTATATTCAGCGTGTACGCACATGCGTGAGTGGACGCGTGTGCGTGCACTCACACCCGCCTATCTATAGCCCCGAGGGTCTAGGGATGCACGCGAGTACCACTGGTCAGCCTATCGGTGAACAGGAGCGGAGTTCCTCGGGCCGGAGATTCGAGCTTTCCCGCGGGTATATTTAGAAAATCGAGCGGAATCGGGCCGAGAGCGGAATCAACCCTGACGGAAGTCGTCGTCTCTCCCTACTCTTCTCCTTGGCCTGTCGGCTCTTTCCTCCTTTCGACTCGCGACTGGCTCCTTAGGCTCCGGGACACGTGTTACCCATTGTGATTCAACGACGAGCACAGTCGAACATAATTTATGCAACGTCATCCTTTGTCTGAACACTTCCTCTCCGCGACCTGTACTCTCGCCTCTCGCTAATCGCTCTAGTCTTAGGGAACTTCGTCGTCCCTCTCTCTCTCTCTCTCTCTCTCGAGCATCATTTCTTGCTTTAGGAGACTATGAAAGTGAATTGTAATTTATTCAGTCGCGACCGGTCGGCTCGTAATCTGTGCATAGATCGGGGAGGATCAAAGATCAGAGGAACGGTTCGCCGATGGAAGATCGGCGTGAAATCCCGTTCACCGGCGCGCGAATATCGAGCAGAGGGATCGGGAGCCGCGAGTATATCGAGACAGGATGGAATAGGATCGAATCGGTGCGCCAGTTGGGATATATGGTATATACAGTGAGGGCACGGCGCAACGGTAGTGGTCCGGTCGGTCCGGCTTTCTCGAGAAGTGCACCTTGGCACACTTACCGGCGCGCAACCCCACGCCGCTCCGGCTCCACTCTACGGCGACACACACACTCCGAGTCTTTGCTCGCCGTTCCACTCCGACCACGCTCATCGGGCTCCGCTCCGCTCCGTTCCGTTCCGCTCCGTACACGGACGGTTCCGCGCTCGCCTGCGATTCACCTCCTCTCGCGCTCCTGCCTTCTTCTTTCTTTCTTTCTTTCTTTCTCTGGCTTCCCGCGTTTGATTAACAGCCGCGCTGCTAAAGCTTCGCGGAGGACCGAGCTTCTATTGACACGCACTACTGAAGACCAGAGCTTCTCGTACTTCGCTCATTGATTGCAATTAAACGCTGCTCCTCGGGATAGTAATTGCCGGCTGGCCTCTTCGACTTAACGACAATTAATTAAGTAAATCGGCGGTCCGTCGGAGAGGTTAACGCATTGTTTACCGCCATCACCTGCAGATCGTAATCTTCCTCTCAGACGGAATGACCGATAATCGTCTAGCTTCTCGACTCAACGTGACTCTCCTCACGCACGCGTAACGTCTTACCGTAATCCGCCCGCCTCTACCAATAACACAGAACTTCTCACGGTAATGACTTTCTCTATGTGCTCCTCCGCTCGTTCTATTCTCACGGCTCGGGCTTGGATTCTTTCACGCCGGAGAGTCGTCGGCGAAAGAACGAAATTCTTTTTTACAAGGTGCGTTTTTTTTTTCTGTTCGGAGAGCGAGCCAGCGCCCGATCGTCTCGGTGCACAAATTGACCTCAGCCGCCGCTGGCTCCGAGAACCGTGCGGTTACATAATCGTGGAAGGCAGAAGTGCCTCCTCCTTCTTCTTGTTCTTACTTTTCCTGGCTTCGTCGACGTTCCGTTTTACCTTACCTCTGCAGCTTCAGCCTCCCTCCCCTCCTTCTCTCTCCTCTTTCTCTTTCTTTCTCTTTCTCTCTTTATTTCTCGCAGGACAAGCGTGTTTCAATTTCGTGTTATCTGAACGTTGTTAACGCTTATGTAGCTTGGCACTTGTTGCCTTGCGAATTTGCCAGTGGAAGAACCTGATACGCACACTTGTTTCTCTCTGTTAGTGGAAACTGACGTTGCCCCAAAACAATGATCGTCGAGTTCCTAGCCGCGCTGCAACGCGAGAATGCGAAGAGAAAGTCTGGACTTCGATCGTCGTTAACGATATTTTAATTACGCGGCAATTCCCGCGGCCGCGCTTTACTGCCGACGCAGGCCCGAGGAAAAACAACCGAATTTTGAACCGCTTAGTTGAGTCTGTTGAAAAAAATACAGGAATTAAGAGAAGCAGTAATTTTTTTTAGTTATGTAATCGCCAGAGCGTGTATTTTTAACGATACATTTTGGTTTAATAGAAAAGAAAAGATTCTTCTCTACGCAGGTTGAGTTAAATAGTTTGACCCAGTGAAAGTGACTGAAGCGTGACTCGCTTTGTCAAATTTTTTCGTGCCCGAGAAATTTCGGCCAAACGGCACACCATTTTTCAGCCGGTTTAGACAGCCAGTCTCGGTTTCACTAGGTTTCACTCTGCTCCGCGTTTTTGGCCCATCTTATCATTATGCAATTCAGCAACAAATCAGATCCAGATCGAGCTTTTGTCTCCTCGAAATTCCCCGGAACTGCACAGTAAGTCTGGTGCAACGGAACCTTCAATTAGCAAGAAGTCCGTTCGATATCAGACGTCGGAACAATGACGACTGATAACGACGACACGTGTCGTCAAATAATAGAAATTCGATCATCGTTACCTTTTTCTTCTCTGCTTTTCCATGGTGAGACACCTTGCCTTTGTCTCTCAGGATTAGTCACGAATCGTGGCGCAGCGTACGTCGATAACGCGTCTATCTCGCGAGAGGATCGCTGATAATCGTCTGCTCCTCGCTTAAAAATAGCCGCAGATTACGCGAAAGCTCGCGCTGGCGCGTTTTCTCGCGGGGTCCGCTCGTTCATTCATTCGCCGGGCGACACGTGCGACGGCGACGTCGGCGACGACGTCGACGCCACGCGACGTCTGCTCGGGGATCGGAGGCGTCGTCGGTGCAGGAATGCCAGGCACGCTCCTCTAAATGAAATGTTAATTCCGTTCGTAATCGCGGCGGGATAATTGCCCTCGTAATTGCATACTATTACCAGGAGTCGCGTAATACCCGTCCGCAGTCATATTCTCCGTGCTATTTTATTTCTAATAGCGGCGGCGAGGGATTAATAGGCGGAGATTAGACGGAGTCGGATAAAAGAATTTCTCCTGATCGCGTGAAAGTAGAATGAGACGAGGCGCACATTGTTAAGAGGTGTTACCGGTACGATCTGGTATTAGATAATCGGTTACGCGTAAATATTAAAGCCACGTGGGTAAAACCAGTAAGTGCAATAATAATGAATAAATTTTCCTGATGGTGGACGGAAAGTCGGGAATCACGTGCGGCGGCGGGAAATTTCCCGACGCGCGCCTCAATTATGCGCGAGAATCGACGCTCAAAGAACAGAGTCCTCTTATCTCCTTCTGTTTATTCAAGACTCCGTCTCGCGAGACAACAAACACCTAAAAACAATTCTATGCAAGTGTGTCAGAGTCACACCTTCAGACTGAAGCGAAAAAAGGAGTAGGGAAAGTGATAAGGTTGAATCGCGACGCGTCGCGTTTATCATTAAACAGGGAACAACGAGCCGGATGATGCAACGCCCACGCGTTGTTTTTTTATTGTATCAATATTTGTGGTTAAAAATAGAAACACGCGGTTTCGTGTGGATTAACCAGAGGATTCTTCGACGAGTCACCTCGTTTCTGTGTTAGTAAGGCGAACGTCTACCTAACTAAGCATTATTTTGACATCAACTGATAATAAGAATTAATATAGAAGTCGAAGTTTATAATGGAAAGTGTTTCGATACGTCTTTCGTGGAATTTAATATGCTTTCAGATGAATCAGATAAAAAATGCCTACATAGCTGATTAAAAAGTCAGATTTAAATCCCCTGGTTTAAAAAATCATATAAAATCGTATTTTTCTGCTTTCTTGTCTCTTTTTTATTGGAAAATTTAAGTATTGTTATGAAAATACCAAATATGTGACTGGAGTCACATATTTCGTATTTGAGTCATTTTTTACAAGCCAATTGACTCTTATAATATGAGGAATCATGCAGAATAATATTCAATAATATCAAAAACACTTTCTGTTTACTTAATATATTTATTATCTTGAAATTATACAAAGATACATTAGTAAGTAGGAATTAAGACATTAGCCATAATTTCACTGATTCCGGGAGAGCCGGTGTGCGTATAAGAATTGCGTTCGAAGTACACGAAGAGCGTATATAAATATACTTATGCGAGAGTGCAAATGTCACTGTACCCCTCGTCATCGTCGATAAAAATAATCCCACATCCGCGTTCTCGTTCTCCGATCGATGCTCGAATATTTATAAAACGGTAAGAAAAAAAAAGCGAAAACGAGGAAAAGAGACACACGCAAATTGGAGTTTGACGACCCCGTCCGTGATATCATCGAGCGATTACGATTCGGTCCGTAGGAACAAACGGACGAACGAACGGTCGGTCGGTCGGTCTTCAGGTAATTAGCGTTGGAAGCGACGTTCGAATTAAAAGCACGATGCGAAGATGCACGTGGGCACGATATGTACGTGGGTCGCGTCACCCACGCGATTCCGCCGCGTCCACGACGTTCGATTAATTCATCCAAGCTAAATTCCGTCGCTGTGTTATCCGCTAATACGTTTCTGAAATTTCTCCAGACGTAGCGGACGTGACGTGTCCGACGTCTCCACGTGTGTTCCGAGGAAGACAGTCTTATCGTCTGCAGTTCCATTGCAATCGGGTTTATCGTTTATTGGCGCGTAGACGATCTGCGTATCGATTTCGATGCGCGGGGAAAATATGGAAGGGCGTTCATTAAGCAGTGTGTCATTAACGAGCCAACGGCCTCCGCGCACCTACCACCGATTCGGTGACTCACATTACACGACAGGTTCTCTTCTTTTCATCCGCTTATCGAGCTGATGCAGCGAAGACGAGTTAATACGATTTTCGTGCTGCTTATTGCACGACCGAAATCATCGGATGACATAATGAATTCGTCGATCCGGCGTTGACCGCAAAGATGATGCACCAGTCACCGGTGAATCGCCCACGTCCGCTTCATATACAAGCTATAAAAAGTACTGGTGTTCATCCAGATTTTCCGATGAACAATCCTTTTCTCACGTTTACCGTAGCTCCGCGGTCGCACGGGACAGACGTTGCGAAATTCATTTTTTATCTAATTAATCAGCGTGTCAACGTTTTGAACGGAGCGCGTACAAATGGTTTTTGTAATTGTACGTAAGTACACGTGGCCGCCAATCTCCGCTGCGATCGGCACTGATCGGCCCACGAAACAATGGGCATTATCCACCGCGTAACACAATCTAGGTAGACCGATCTCTGTCTCGGGAAAGGTCTTCGCCCATTAACGCAACAATTAATTAGTCCGCGTTATTGACGAGCCACTCTGTCGCGGCCGCTTCAGCCTCGACTATTGAAACGCGTGTGCATCTGACACCGAGACCGCGATCAATCAATTTCACATGATTCATTTTCCCCGCGGACTAACAACTTAGCGCGCTCCTCCGACGAGTCAATTCTGAATGGAACTGTTTACGTTCCCGCCGCGCCGTTACGCGTATGAAGTTCACGCGTCGTCCACTACCAAACGAATTAGCTGACATCGTCACTTGTTGGCAAATACAATTTTATTTTAAGTGAAACGGGGATGATCTAAGCACCCGCGTCATTCAGCTACTGCAGATTTTTATACGTGAAGATGATTTGTACAATTTAATCTACATTGAGATAATGACTGAGGCAGTTTTTGTTTACAGTTTGTGCTCACTATAATTTTATATGTAATGAGTGAGAAATTGTGACGAGAACTTCGGATATTTTTATATATTTTATGGGGATGATCTAAGTACTCGCGTCATTCAGTGACTGCAGATTTTTATACGTGAAGATGATTTGTAAAATCTAATCTAAATTGAGATAATGACTGAGGCAGTTTTTGTTTACAGTTTCTGCTCACTATAATTTTATGTGTAATGAGTGAGAAATTGTGACGAGAACTTCGGATATTTTTATATATTTTACGGGAATGATCTAAGTACTCGCGTCATTCAGCGACTGCAGATTATTATACGTGAAAATGATTTGTAAAATCTAATCTAAGTTGAGATAATGACTGAGGCAGTTTTTGTTTACAGTTTCTGCTCGCTATAATTTTATATGTAATGAGTGAGAAATTGTGACGAGGACTTCAGATATTTTTATATATTTTATGGATCGTTGGGCAATTTTTATAATTGCATAAAATGAGGAGACGATAGAATTTTTTAGCAGCGGTGTCGATGATCTCGCGAGTTCGACGGCTCCGACGCTATCTCGGCACGAGTTAATCCAAGGCCGCGGTACCGTTTCCGATAAACTCGCGATGATCCCGTCAATTATTTACGTTTTTCCCCAACGATATTCAGAGAAATCCCTTCGGACGCTGGAATCCTTTTTTGTTAATCGCAATAACGAATCCCAGTCACGTCCCGTGCATAACGCAGTTCCTCGTCAGAATGAATACCCGAGCACTCGACAATCGTTCGACGACGCATATCGTTGCATTCTATATTTATCCCATACTTATGTTTGCATATAAAATATTAATTCTCTTTCAAAATTGATATATGAGTAATGGAGAACGCGAATTATAAACGCAGAGGGTAATTGACTTAATTTTCCACGGCGGGGCACCCAACCAACAGGTGTTACTATCAGTGATTCAGAGGATCGAACGGGAGCGCGTTGCCGGTTTCAATGAAACGTGTGACGTTCGTTCCGTACTACCAAACTACTACATTCTAAATATACGTAACGTGACACAACCGACTCCTCGGTTTGCGTCATCCGTTCTGTCTCGCATCCGGATCTCGCGGGCCGCGCGTATCGCTAAACGGGCGAATCGGAAGGAACGCGAAAGCGGGGTGAAACGATGCCGAGGAGGAGACACGGGCAAGTGTACGCGATTCGTAACGCGACCCGTTTGTCTCGCATTTATGCACACGTAATGCACTCCAGTTAAGAGTACTTCTCTTACGATGCACATTGCGCGACCTTGCGTGCCACGCGCGAATAACGGCCTCAAGAGGCAGAGCGCGCGCGGCCGCGGGTGGATTCGCGTGCGCCGACCGTAAACGTCGTCGCCTGCTCGCACGACTCATTCGGCTCCTTCCTCGTTCCTTCCCGGAATCTGGCGGGAATCACTCTCGTTCTTATACTTAACTAGATCTTCTGATCGTTAGTTTAATTTATAGCGCATTAATGCCAGAGTCAGACTCAAGTAGTAATAAAATCAAGTGGAAATTAAATATAGAATAAAATAAATACAGATAAGATGTAGAAAATGGAACGATGGAAAATGATAATCACTGGCAGTTATGTAATATTGTATACTTAGTGGAGATAGTCAAGAATAATTCATTTGGAGAGGAAATTTTGAGAGAACAGTCGCCTTTCTGAATTTAGCAATTACATCATAAGAGCATTGATAATGTTCTAAGGAAAAGAGATATCTGAGACTTTCCTACTGAGATCTAACGGCTTAATTAGATTCAGTGAGAAAATCATAGCTGCGATAAGTTAAAGCAATGGGAAATGGAATAATTTAGATAGACAGGATACGAAACTAATCTTATATATTATAATTAAAATGATCATTTTATACTTGGATAAAATGGTTGAGGGAAATATTCTTTGGTGGCCATTGGGCGAGGTTCGCTCGAGTTTTAATCGGTCCCCTTCACTTGTATGACGAATAGACGGTGCATAAACATGAATCACCGTAATTGTTGGGAAAAAAAAGTAATTCCGCGATAGTCCTAATGACTGAAGGTCATATCTGCACGCGTTCCGATAAGGGGTAAAGTTGTAAAGATTCTTAGCCACTGAATTATCGATTGTTATCGATGTTGTACGTTTCCTATCTGCGGCTATCATCGGGTTACGTTGCTCTATATGTCTAGAATGCGTATCTACGATACGGACGAATTCTCGGGTAAAAATGGTGAACGCACGCTCGTGGCGATGATACGCCGCGGAGATTGCAAGGTTAACGAGTCGAGTTTCGAGACGTTATCTCGTGACCGATTAAAACGCTTTCCACGAGGATTAAGCTCGGCCGTGTATTTACGGGAATAACGACACGGCGGCCCGATAGCGTCCTCGCTTTTGAGGAACACGCGTTTTCACGCGTCGCGACGCGGCCGCGTGCACGCACGGGCGACCCACTCGAATCTGAGGGAAATCAGCGCATGCAAAGTCGAGAGCCGCGATCCGATGATCGGTAAATAACGCCCGAGCGTTTTATCTGGCCAGCGAAAACACAGGCTCGCGCAGTGCAAACATCGCTCCGTCGTCGCAGACTGTACACCGTTCGATTCGCGTACTCGTTATCTCGGGTAAATCACTCGGAATTATCGATTCCTGAAAGATTGGCGACGCGTTTCCGCATGTCTGTGTGTCACCGTCCGAACCCCTTTCAGACGCCGGTTTCAAGTACGGGAATAAAGCTGTGGATAAATAAATCGCCGACTTCAAACAAACGTCGCTGGGACGGTTCGGTAACGAGCTGAGAAGTGCGGATTGAAGATCTCGCATAGCGCGCTGGAACTCATCATGGTAGATAGAGTATCAGTCACGCGAGCGGTGCGAGATCATCTCCATTTCGCACGTGAAGCCTCCGAAGTATTGGGAAGTTTAAAGTTCGTGCCGATTTTTAATAGCTGGATTAGGATAGGACCGAGCATAGATATAAATCAATAAATTGATAAATATATATTAAAATTTACATTCGCTGCCTTTAAATTTTCTACAAATATCGGCGAGAACTTTCTGAACAATTCAATATTATAAAATTTGAGGAATGGTCCCCGTTCGCGGCGAACGCGGAATAGGGACGAGCGAGTTCGCGGGTCACGGCGACGGACCGCGATAATCGGTTAGCACGCGAGTTCTTATCATTTTTATTTCGCCCGTTATCTCCGGCCGTCTGCTTCTTCTTCCACTCACCTATCTCTCCGCGTGCCTCTTTTTTATTATTGGCAGCGCCGATCGGCGCCGATTTCTACGCAGTTCGTTGCTGAAATTCATGCCGCCGGTACGTGATACGCGTTTTCCGTTGCACACTCTCGTTACAACTCGGGAAAGGACGGGATTGCGCAATCGGGCACAACAAACAACGCGCGATGCGACGCCGGGTGCCACGGAAAAAGGAGCGAAAGAATGCGGCATCGTCGCATATCACCGCCGTGACCTCACTCGCCAACCTTTTTACTCCGTGCCGGTCTCCCTGACCGGAAGAGAGACGGTCGCGCAAGTCACCGAGGTATTCCGATGACAAATCACAACTTTCCTGGTCCTCCGGAAAACGTGATTATGTCCGCGGTCTCGTTAAATGATTTTACAAACTCCACCCCTGTTTATAAGCCTTGAGACATACCTCTTCATTTGAATAAACCAGGAATAAGCTTCCTTGTATTCTTACATTTGTTAACTCTGTTATACAAATTGCTATAACTATGTGGAAATACTAAGGTTGCAGGAACCCTTATTTAAAAACAATCATAATGCATTGAAATTTTAATAATTAGATATTACATTAATAAAAGACTGTACAAAATTTTAGGAATTTTGCTATCTTATTAAAAATGTTATTACATCTTGAATTTTTTAATGACAGAATTTTTATTTCATTTATAAAGAAATATAAATATATTGATCACAGTTTTTTGTTGCACGTTTTAAACTTTTGCTAGAGGCTCATATAACATTAACTCACAATCAGAACTAGTACGTACTCAATCATGATTGATGCACAGAATATAAACTTGATTTATGCACGTAAGCTTATGTCAAACTAGCGAATTTTGTTGAAAATTCTTGCTTACTAGTTTGGATTATAAATTAGCAAGTGACATTAGTTTATATTGATGTACACAGTTGGAAAATACGTTGTCGGAAATATAACAGGTTTCTGGCTTCCGCATGAATAGCCTCATGTGTTTAGTCATAGTTCATGCTTAGAGAAGAAACATTTACCACGATTCTACATTTTATCTACACATCGGAATTATGTGTATCTGTTTTATTCATATTACATGCAATTTCCTACGAAAAAGTATTATGACTGTCCGAGTGAACATGACTGTATTATGAAATACTGACTAGCACTTATGTATAACTAAATGAGTCGTTGTAAGAAAGTGAAAATCTCTGGTAGTCTAAAGAAATCTTAATTGACTTGATTAAAATGATTTGTATTACGACTCATTTGCATCATAAGTATGAAAAAGAATGTCATTATCGCTATATTTTTTTATAATATCTAAGTACAAAAATTACAATAAGTAAATGAGATAAAACTTACACTGGAAAAGTTTATATATTTTAATTATTATTATAATTATTGTATTAAATAGTTATTATATTATACATACAATATTAGGCCATAACAGTGTATTCCTACTACATACAACGTAAACTAATTACTACATTGTATAATACGACAATAGAGACCAACAAGACAGCGCGTAATACATACGCTAACGATGCAAATGAGTTAAAAAATACCCTGACGATTCTTACTTCGAATCGTCATAATTTTTGGTACCACAAGAACTAGGAATCGTACATATGATGTGTACTTTATCCCTGGTAGCGCGGGAATCACCGATATTAACGCTCGATCATGTATTACTAAGATCTTCTGCGAAATTCCTTTTTAGCTCACTCTCATTCATATACGCCTAATGAGTTGAATAATGAATGGTGGGAGTCGCATGCGACCCGCAGGTTGGGAACCGGGGGGCCTTATCCGAACAGGAACTCGAACGAGAATCGAAAGTTACCGGCTCATCCTAACCACGAGGCTCGCGGTGCCGCTGCCACGTTCATCTCCTACGCTTCTTCGTATCTGACCCACTTCGCGAGCCACGAACGAGAAGCACGAACGGCTAGGGAAAGGATCGAGCAGCGGTTCTTAATTTTCCCATTTAACAAGCTCCGACTTCGAGTTCTAAAACGACCTCCTCGTTCTTTGTCTACTAGCTATTTTTTTAATTCCGACCACGAGTTTCTAGGAACTCTTCAGGGATACTCCGAAAATTGTAATTTACAAGTCGAAACGAGTTCGCGCTCCATTTTTCGCCGCTTCTCTTTCGACGTGCGACGACGGAATTGTTTGCCGATTAAACAAGACGAATAACCTAAATAAGAGCGCGCGACGCGGATCGAGGCCCAAGGACAGGTGTGCCGTGTGTCTGTCTGTTTTTTAAATCGCGCTTGTTAATTTTGATGCAAGCACCCGTGTCGGATTCCGCTGATTCGTCCGGCTCGCTCCTAAGGGCCCTCGCCGATCGCAATCAATTACGAATTACAGTTACAGTATCGTTGCTTCAGGTTTTATCCGATAATTACGATACAAGTCGTAGATTACGTGGACAAAAAAAAATCGATCTTGCAACGTAATGAAATAATAGTCATTGAAAGCGTATAAATTATCACCTGCAATGAAGNTGCTTCAGGTTTTATCCGATAATTACGATACAAGTCGTAGATTACGTGGACAAAAAAAAATCGATCTTGCAACGTAATGAAATAATAGTCATTGAAAGCGTATAAATTATCACCTGCAATGAAGTATATAAAAAATGTATACTTCGATTTATACTTCAGTTTATGCTCGTCGATTAGGATCGTATGAATTGTTGGAAGACGGAAATGGGACGGTGGGCCAGTTTGAAACGAGTGAAAAGGTTTGGGTAGTTCCCGAGCGATTTTTCATCGCGTCCAACGTGACCGGAAGCTGCTGGTTCGACTGTCAGTATTAGAACAGCGTGTGCATTAGTATTCCTCCGGGTAGTCGCGCGGTTGGTATAAAAGGTATCCGGGTATGTTAATAGTGATCTGCGTGCACGTATGGTTACGTACACTGCGTAGACACGTGGCCGAGAAGAGCGAGCGAGTCGGATACCTTGTCACTCAACCAGAGGCTTCCTCTATGTAAAAACTGTCTTAAATTAGCAGACGGATCTGTTTCAGTCGTCAGATTACGCGCAGTTCCTCTCGTTCAATTATTTACCGCCCTAAACACGTTTTTATCCGATGGTCGATGGCCGTTTACTTCGTTTCTCGATTTTCTGATAGTGAATCGATGTAGAGAGGAAACGATAGCGAGAGGAAGGCAGGATGATCCAGGCCACTGAAAAAGGAAAGTGACTAGCTACCGCGTTCGCCGTAAGCAGGTTCGCCGTGATTATGCAATAATTATTATGATCCCGTTGTCGTCGCAGTTAAGATTCCCAACCACGAACGGTGCCTATCAATCCCGATACGAATCTTCTCTCCAATTTGTATTTCCGTTTCGATACCGATCGCGATGAGTCACGTCCCGCGCGTTTTATCAACGCGCGTTCACAGAAATGTTCGCCTTTCGCCGCCGGTATTCACTCGGGAAAAATGGAACTGTTCGCCGGACAAAAGAAAAAGGAAAAAGTCTTAGTTACACGAGAAAGGATCTCGCGCCGGCTCGCCGAGATTCCAGCGTCTAGAATCATCGAAGGATGAGATTCGCTCGTCCTTGCTCGTGGAATCCAGGAAGTCGTCCCGAGGCTGACCATCTCCCGTGGAAAGATAGAGACGCTGCTACGCGTCCCCAGAACCGGTCCCCTCGTTTCGTCTGCCGATTTTTACCGTCCGCTGACTCACTCGCGACGCGCGAACTCGTCGCACCGAGTACGACGAAACCGTTTGTGAAATCTTGCACCGATAGACAAATCTTGGATGGCAGTTCGATGAACTACGAAGAACGCCGAATCGTTTCTGCCGACTCGGCGCGATTCTTTGTTTCACGTGCGAAAATCGCCAGCTTGCGGGACTCAAATGGGACATATGTATTCGCATACGATACACATTCTAAGCGGCTGACGTTTCGGTCCAATTAAAGCAAAATTTTCCGTCTGCGCTTGCAACTTCGATTAGGTTCAAGAGGGTAGAATGCGAGTTTTATGTGCTTTACCTGGATTCTTTTGTCTTCTTTGGTTTTTTTATACTCCCACAGCTTCGTGCGAGTCGAATAGATAATCTTGACTTATAATCCGCCCTAAATTTCCTCTCCCACTGCTCAAGTAGTAAAGGTCCGCCTAATCGTATAGACGTTTATGGTCAGACACACCCCACGCTTTTTCTACTTCTTCTACCACGACTCTCTAAAAATGGAGGTCTACCCTTAGGTTTTCACAGTTCCTTTCATAATTAAACAATATAAACGAACATAATATACATTTCTGTCCAATTAAAGTAAATTCTTTTTTTCATTTAGACTTGAAGTTTCTTTAATTTGATTTACAATCCGCCCTAAATTTTCTGTTCTACCGTCAAGTAGAAAAGGCTCGCGTAATCTACTTATAGACTTTTTATAGTCAGACACACCCCACGCTTTTCTACTGACTGTAATCGTCTTGTGGTCAGGATGTTCACAATTCAGTTGAAACATTGTGTGTCCGCACTTATATGACTTCCTAACAATGTTATACCATCAGGCGACATTGTTCCTACATGACGTTCTACAAAATTCACCCTAACCTTAGGTTTTCGCATTTCCTTCGACGTATAATTAAGTAATATAATCGAACACACAATTAGTATTACAATGAAACAAACGCGAAAAGAAAAGAGCGCATCAGGCTCATCAATACTTTTTATAAAATTTAATTAAAGGTCGTAGTAGACCGGAGGGAGGTAATTGGCTCGGTTCTCTAATTAATTAACGCGTGCACGCACCGCGTCAGAACGGAACACGAACTCCGTTACACATCGCGTGTGTTCCGACTAGCCTAGTTGCATTCACGCAGCTGATGCGAGCCCGTTTCGTAATCGAACGGGGAACGTAAATAAACCGCGCTTTCCTCGACTTCGGATACGCTCGCGTATCTCGCGTTATAATTACCTCTTAGATAGGAGATCGTCCCATCAATTAAGTCCCGTTCTTCGCGCGGTCAATCGCAGACCACTTGTAATAATCGCGCTCTCGCCTCGCTGCCGCATCTCTCTCTCTCTCTCTCTCGTTCTGTGGTGAACCCTGCTACGCACAGTCAGATCGTCGTAGATTACTCGTTTACGACACGCACGNTATCTCGCGTTATAATTACCTCTTAGATAGGAGATCGTCCCATCAATTAAGTCCCGTTCTTCGGGCGGTCAATCGCAGACCACTTGTAATAATCGCGCTCTCGCCTCGCTGCCGCATCTCTCTCTCTCTCTCTATTTTTTTTCTCTCTCTCTCTCTCTCTCTCGTTCTGTGGTGAACCCTGCTACGCACAGTCAGATCGTCGTAGATTACTCGTTTACGACACGCACAGAGAACCCGACATTGAACTATAACCCGCTCCAAGATGACCCGTCGCTTCCACCCGAAACTGTTTGAAAAATCTTTCCAAAAACTCGCTTGATAAAGTCGTAAAATACGACTTGCAGATTTCTATGGAAAATAAAATGTTCTGTAAATTCAAGGAAATTTTCATAAAATGAGAAATTTGCATTCGACTTTTGATATCGTGAACGCGTTGTTATTATTCTGTAAATGCAGACTCATAAAACTTGCGGATTTTCATTGAGAATAAAATATTTTGTAAATTCAAGAAATTTTCATAAAATACGAAATATGCATTTTACTTCTGATATCGTGCTTGCATTTTCTATATCATTATCATTATTCTGTAAATGCAGGCTCATATAACTTGCGGATTTTCATTGAGAATAAAGTATTTTATAAATTCAAGAAATTTTCATAAAATACGAAATATGCGTTTTACTTTTGATATCGTGCTTGCATTTTCTATATCATTATCATTATTCTGTAAATGCAGGCTCATATAACTTGCAGATTTTCATTGAGAATAAAATATTTTGTAAATTCAAGGAATTTTCATAAAACACGAAATATGCGTTTTACTTCTGATATCGTGCTTGTATTTTCTGTATCATTATCATTATTCTGTAAATGCAGGCTCATATAACTTGCGGATTTTCATTGAGAATAAAATATTTTGTAAATTCAAGAAATTTTCATAAAATACGAAATATGCGTTTTACTTTTGATATCGTGCTTGCATTTTCTATATCATTATCATTATTCCGTGAATGCAGGCTCATATAACTTGCAGATTTTCATTAAAAATAAAATATTTCGTAAATTCAAGAAATTTTCATAAAATACGAAATACGCATTTTACTCTTGATAGCGTGAATGCATTTTTTATATAATGTACAAGTGCAGGCTCACGCAACTTGCCAGATTTTATTATTCCACAAATTGAGGCTACTCGGTTGAACTAACGAGCCTGGATTTTTTCATCTCTATCATTTTTCACGTTGATTGAGGGAATGATTATTGGCCGAGCGGTAGTCAAACGAAACGGCGGCGACCTGGCCAACGGCCTTACTCCTTAGGAACGAGCGTAGATACGCGTGTTCATACGCGAAAGTTCTGTCGAAACGACGCCTTAGTCATCGTCCTTTTCCGGAGGATATAGGTATATACATTCGATAATACTAATCCGCTACGTACCCGTACCCGTACCGCCGCTTTTGCTTTCTTGCAGCGCAGTGACCTGATTCCTTGCGTGCAACGGTAAGAGTGTTTCTTTCCAGAGGAGCGGAGGAGGGAGATGGAAAGAGAGAGTTGTCCGTTCGCGAGGTGGGACCGAGACGGAGAGGACCTCGCGAGCAGCCGGAGGACGAAAGAGGGAGCGAGAGGAAGATAGAGAGGGAGCGCCTCGTGACACGTAATACCCGTCACGGTAATAGTGGTACGATATTATAGCACCGCTAATGTCATTCATTTGTGATTTAATGGGAGAAGTCTCGACCGCGGCCATAGGAGGACAACGACTGTTCCCTCTCGAGACGATCGAACGAAAACTCTCGCTCTCCTCCCGGATTTCGTCGAATTAAAAATCAATACCAAACGCGTACGCGATACTCCTTATAGCACCAAGAAAACACGTTTCGTCCTCTTCATCCGATTACGTAATCCTCTCTGAGGATGCTACGTTTCTTTCTTTGCGGCACGTTTTCCTCGTTGCTAATTGATATGCACATCGCTCGTTTGCCGCGACATTAGCGAGTTCATCTCTCGGCGTCGTAACCGGGTTCGAGAGCAGCGTCTGAGCTCCGCTGAGCCGGACGTTTCATTCAGTTTTTTCCTACGCGGGGCCTAAGAACGTGGAAGGAATTCTCGACATTCGCCGAACATATGTTATATGTACAGTGGCTGGCAGTGTGCGGATTCGTCGATCCGATTCGGAGTTCACGCTCCAGCCGCCTCGCCGGGGGTCCTGCTTACGTAGGTACGTACGTGTACGTAGACGTATGTACGTACGTATCTCTTATGTGGGTTACGCCGGTTACGAGGCGGCCCTCTTATTGTTAGTATTTAGGTTGACCATATGGCGAGGATCGCCGCCGTTTCTTTTTCACGCGCGGTTATTAATATCGCCGAACGCTTGCCAATCGAAACGATCGACGTTGATACATGTATCTACGGCCGGCGATCGATCGATCTCTCGGGCAACGTCGGTCCCGAGCCACGAACACGCTTCGATCCGTCTTAATCTACAATTTCGCATCGACGAATATACCATTAGTCTACAATGGAATGACGTGCCCTGTTTGATCATCTGTATTTGGATGAATGGCATCCGGCCGGATTGACGACGTTTGTGGAACTGGCGAACTGTAATTCGGGTCCGCCGGTCCATCGAGAGGAAGGAAGAGGAACCGTGGTAAAAATAAATTCCGGAGTTCCACGTAGACGCGTGGGTGCACCGGACTCGGACGGGGCTTGCATAGTATTTAAATTACGCTCGCTCTAATCGTGCGCTCCGAAAATTAACGACCCGGCGATTAAACCGCAGGTTAAATGCCACTCGCCGCCGAGGAGAGATTAAAGAGTGGCAGCCTTATGGGACTACGGGTCGCACGGAAAATGGGCAATTTTTTATGCTACCTAGAATGTACTGCCACCGGGGTAATAAATAGAAAGCAAAACGCGCTGCTGAACTGTTGCCAGATACAAGAAAGTTTCTGGGTAATTTACTTTTAATTCCACTCGTTAGGGAATGATTGGCGAGGAACGAACTAATTAATCGATTAGTCCTGATTTATTTGAGATAGAAGAAAATTGTATACCACCTTTCTTGCAGGTAATAGTAGTACCTACAACTTTTATTTGAAGCATTTTTCGAAATTTTGAGAAAAATGAAATTTTCATTTTTCTGAGACTTTTCTAAGGGGTACACCCCTTCAGATTCTTCGAAATTCTCGTTTTTCTTTAATTATTCTTAAACTGTTGGATCTACAAGAAAATTACAGATGACCTTTTTTGTAGCTGATGACTAAAGCTACAACTTTTGTCTGAAACATTTTTTGCTAACTTCAATAATTAAGGAGTAATTTGCAATAAACTATTTTTTCGTTTTTTGTCAAATACTCGTTAACTATTGACGCTAGCAAAAAATGTTTCAGACAAAAGNGTAGTACCTACAACTTTTATTTGAAGCATTTTTCGAAATTTTGAGAAAAATGAAATTTTCATTTTTCTGAGACTTTTCTAAGGGGTACACCCCTTCAGATTCTTCGAAATTCTCGTTTTTCTTTAATTATTCTTAAACTGTTGGATCTACAAGAAAATTACAGATGACCTTTTTTGTAGCTGATGACTAAAGCTACAACTTTTGTCTGAAACATTTTTTGCTAACTTCAATAATTAAGGAGTAATTTGCAATAAACTATTTTTTCGTTTTTTGTCAAATACTCGTTAACTATTGACGCTAGCAAAAAATGTTTCAGACAAAAGTTGTAGCTTTAGTCACCAGCTACAAAAAACTTTATATGCAATTTTTTCGTACTGCCAATGGTTTAGGAATAATTGAGGAAAAACGAAATTTTTTGTCAAAAGTTCGCTGTTTCGACCAGATCTTACAAATACCAATAAAATGCCGATTAATCATGTTTAACTCGTTAAATATCAAAGTTAGAAGAAAAATGCATAGAATCTTTTTTGTAGAGAATATCAATGCCTACAACTTTCATATAAAAATTTGTTCGCTAGCGTCAAGCCATTTACCGATTTCCTGCAATTATCACGAAATTATCGAAAAGAGCGACTGACGATTGTATTTTGAGCCTCATTGGATTCCATTCGCTGTCTTAATGATTCCCCGGTTACTCTTTAGTAATATCTACATTCCGCTTCCTTTTCACCGTGAGAGGAGCTTGACAGTCTAGCCGCGTGCACGGCGCGCGATTATTCCGTCTCCGCAGCATTTAAAAAGAATGGTAGCCGAATTATTCGTCGAGCTGAGGCCTCAGGTGAGAAGCTCGTCCCTGATGCGTCGCGTTTCTAATATAGCAACGCAGGCGTGGAATATAGGTCGTTCTTTTATATTATGCCGCCACGCGTGCTCTCGGTGGACGCACGCGCGACTGTCCGTGCATTACGCATCGCACACGCGTTATGAATTCGTTATCGCCGGCATTGTGCGCGGTAAAATCGGCGTAAATCGATCAACAGCTCCATTACGGAGCGGGTAACTGCGGATCGAGCTTTTTCCTCGCGGACAAAGCGTCGTAAACGAATACCGAGAGTGCCGCTTTTCTGATTCATCGTTTCGGTACTCGCGACTCATATTCTCCCGTACGCGAAGGGTGATTAATATAATAACATTTTCAATAGTCATACAATATAATATAATATATATCATTTAATTTTAACGAATATATTTGTAATTATTATTTATTTTGTGTGTTTATTATGTTAAAATTATGGAAAGGCACGCGAGCGGGTAGAAATTGGGACGTAAGTGAGAAGTGGGACTTATATATAGCCGCGGTTCGTAGGGACTTGGTGTTTTCTCGTTTGCGAGCGGGCGAAATAGACAAGCTTATTTTAATTCCCGCAGAGTTCCGCGCGTACAGTCTACGACCGGTTACGGCCGGCATAACAATGCATGACGTAACTCTGGGGTCGAATCCTCCTTACCTCCTCCGTGCAACGATGTTACAGGAAAGTGAAACTCTCGGAAACCAGGTCACACCCACATCGTGCTCGCAGCAGTGAACCGCGATGCCGATCTACGAAGGCTCTCCCCCTTTTAACATTTTCCAATCCGCGAGGGCAACGAACGGGAAGGGGTTTAGGGCGACGGACAGAGACGGAGAGACAGAAAGAGAGAGAGAGAGAGAGAGAGAGAGAGACCCTTAAGGGTCCACCCTCGATATTTTCACGATGGCTGGGCCAAATCTGGGTTCGTGCGCGCCGGCTCCGTTTGAAATTTATTCAGGCTCGGTTCTTTCCCGTCCCATTAAGGGCCAGCGTCGCCGCGTATCGGCGCGAGACCTTCACAGGTTGACGACGCGATACTCCGTGTAATTAAAAGCAGATAAGATTGTCGGGGACTCAGGAATTCCCGTGGAAGTTAATCTTCTTTCCGAGAAACGGTCGTTTAGTAAATCACTGGATACCTATGTATGTACATCCTTCTAACTGAGAGATCTCGAAGCGATACTTACTTATACATATAAGCACCCCGCTGTGTAACAGGTGATAGCAACAGGTCCGGGAAAATCAATCCCGTTGATAGGTATTACGTCTATTTACCAGAATCTCTGAATTATGCTTTGAAGCGAGTTTACTTACTTGTTTATTAAATGACTCGTGAGAGGTAGCTCAGAATCGGGCTTTTTAGATGTATAGACGCGTTTGTGTACGAGAGAGCACGCGTTCCTCTTTGAGTAAAGGGAAAAGAAGCGGGCGCGTGGGTGAGAAACCGTGCGTTGCTAGAGCTGGCCCTAACCCATATACCGTTGGAGCCAGAATAGAGAGCGAACGAATAATAGGAGGGTGGATAATAATACCGTTGCCAGTGTGTCGCTAATAGCGACATTGTCGGACACCCGACGACTTGGATCGAAAGAGAAACCCTTTCTAAAAGATTAAGCACCTATAAAAAATGATCATCTTGCGGTGAACATTTTTTTTAACAATTATTAAGAATGTTTTGGTTTTATAGTCAATCCCAAAAGTGTATGTACAGGTGCCTCAAACGATTTTGGGCCAGCACTTGCACGTGGCTGCAGGACTGATCCAAAACGAGGTGTCTGTATCTTCGTATGTAATCCATAACCCAAATAGAAGAAAGTTGAAATCTATATTTTAGGCCTCATTTTTACATTAACATCTGTGGCGTTTTTGTACAGTAATTTGTTAGTAGTATTACATATAATACAGCGTTTAAAAGAAAGCAAGTTTAATTATTTTTTTCTCGAAAATGAGTTCGGTAACAGAGTTGGAAAAAATTCTACAATATTTTTTGTTATTTCAAGAATCACATATTTTTGTCATAATGATATAGTACTTCGAGTTTTTGAAGAACCTTAAGTATATAGCCCATATATCCTTAAATTCTGAATTGAAGAACATAATTCTAATAATTGAGAACCGCACGCTTTTCATTTCATAGAACCAGCTGTTATTGAATTAAATCGAGGATGCACGCGCTCGGTTCTAGTTATCCTCAGCCGAAATTCGCGGTGTCAGTAGCTCTGGCGTTGGCAGTGCTCGCGTCTAAAACAAGCGGCGACCGCGACAATGTGCACGTAGACATCCCGGCGTCAAAACTCGCGCATTATGTCACAGTTTTAGCTCGACGTCCTTCCGAACGTCAAACAGACGGAAACGCGTTAACTCGGCTTCAAGAATCTTCGGCGGTTACTCATACGCGCGGCGAAAATCTGCAACGGAATAGAATCGTATAAACGGTGGATCTCATCGATCTTCGCGCTCGTCCCCGATTACGCAACCCTTCGGATAATTAAAGTATCGATTAATCCGCGTCAGGCGTGTCAACGTTGGCCGAGCGTCACGAAACAGCCGCCGCGCCGGGCCGCTCGCGCTTTTTTATATCGACGATTTAGGGGGTAACGAAAATAACCGTTGGAGAAAAAAGTCGCGGCGATTTTTCGTCGCTGCACAAATTATATTTCGGATATAATTAGAGCGGCGTGTGCGTGCAGCCCTGAGACAAGTTGACGTAAGCCGCGCGACTAATTATGTTACCCTCTTAAAACGCTGGATCAGTGTGCAGTGCCAACTGAACCGTAACTTTCGCACGTTTTACAGGCCGTCGAAAAAAAAAACTCGTCTCGTGTAGGCTTTTGAAATGCAAAATGTTTGTATTCGTAATTGCTACTAAATGCAGGTTTCTANCCGCGCCGGGCCGCTCGCGCTTTTTTATATCGACGATTTAGGGGGTAACGAAAATAACCGTTGGAGAAAAAAGTCGCGGCGATTTTTCGTCGCTGCACAAATTATATTTCGGATATAATTAGAGCGGCGTGTGCGTGCAGCCCTGAGACAAGTTGACGTAAGCCGCGCGACTAATTATGTTACCCTCTTAAAACGCTGGATCAGTGTGCAGTGCCAACTGAACCGTAACTTTCGCACGTTTTACAGGCCGTCGAAAAAAAAAACTCGTCTCGTGTAGGCTTTTGAAATGCAAAATGTTTGTATTCGTAATTGCTACTAAATGCAGGTTTCTATTGAATTGCTAATGGCGACTATTTAGACGCTGGATGATCAGAAATAATTATCAATCACCTGTCGCCTAATGACTGAATTTTCCCCGAAGTTTTTCTAAAGAGAACGTCGCAGTTTGGGAGGAGAACGTTTGCGTCCAGCGAGGACCTGTTGATATCGATTCTGAGCCACGTGCTTCACTCAACCCTGACTTTCTGATGAAATTTCTTCATAATTTTCAAAGTTTATTAGAAACTTCACGATTTATTCTTCATTTACATTATAAAACCGATTCGTTTTAGCGATTCTACGTGCGTGCACGCTCAAGGGACGCTGGTTAACCCGTTCCATGTTAGAAGAAACGCTACGATGGCCACAATAGTGTTAATCTATTTATCTGACTAACAACAAACTTATCTCGTGACTCACTCGTGGCGCGGTGGATCCGCGCGGCCGAGCCGCTTCCCGCTCGCGTCTGCTTGCGTGACGCTCGATTTTTATTGCCAGATTAACAGTCGACAGGTTTATTGTCATCCGTGAAACGTTGTTCTTCCACGGAAGATCCGTACATTATTTCTGTTCATACAAGTTGTTTCAAACAGTCGTTGCTGGAATAATCTTGTCTAAGACTCGGAAATTGTGGCACTCAGAAAATGAACGTAGTTGGTCAGTAAATCCGTTGATATTCCCAAACGCGTTTATTTCCAAAAACGAATCTGAGAATCTTTCATCGATTCTCGTCGCACAGTCCTTTCAATACACGGTTTGGATGTACAAAGTTAAATTCAATTTACTGCGATTCGTTAATTGGCGAGTATGATAGACGTGGTCGAAGACGCTATGATAGTTTGGTGATTAATTGGTAAGTGGCTCGATCGATCCGAAAGCGAAACGGTTCGGATCGTATTCAAATTCATAATGGCGGTTTTATACATGCGAAGATAGATCACGACAACTAAACACTACCATCACGAATCGTAAGTGTGAGGAACACCAAAACAGTGGTTCGACCGTCAATACCGTCGGAAGTAACGGGTTTGTATTAATCTTGAACAATTTCATTAAGTGTTTCCCGGGAGCTTACTTGAAAAAATAACTCAATTCTTTATCTTATACAAAAAAATGTCTGTATATACATTAATAATGCAGACGGGTTAATGAAGTTTTTTATAAAAAAAGATAGGAGATAATTTTGATCAAAGATCGATGAATTTCTCTATTCTTTTAGACAATTATGAGTAACATAACTCGATCCATTAAATTTTTCCTGTAAGCTTACTTGAAGAACTGAATTCCTTATCTGATAGAAAAAATGTCCCTTTCTTTAATCAAGTGGTTTCTTTCATGACCGAAGGTGAGAGATAATTTTGATCGATGAATTCCTCTTCCTCTGTACTTCCTTATAATTTACACAATTATGAGTAACATAATTCAACTCATTAAATGTTTCCTGTAAGCTGACTCGAAGAACTCTGTTCTTTATCTTATACAAAAAATATCCCTTTCTTTAATCAAGAGGTTTCTTTCATGAACGAAGGTGAGAGATAATTTTGATCAAAGATCGATGTATTCTTCTGTCTCTTTGTTATACAGAATTATAAATAACATAATTCGACTCATTAAACTTTTCCTGTAAGCCTACTTGGAAAAGTAGCTCAATCCATTATCTTATAAAAAATTCTCTGTTGTTTAAAATGAACTTCTTTATATAAAAAAGATACGAGATAATTTTGATCAAAGATCGATGAGAATTGGTCTTCCTCATGTACTTCCTATGTGCGATTTACACAATTATGAGTAACATAACTCGACTACGAATGACTCAATGATTTCTCGTTAATTGTTGTTCCCGGTTATCTGAATGCCGTCTAGAGATAAAGGGATTCCTGATACTACTCGGCTGTTTGTCCCAGTTTTTTTATTGGAGGTGCGCGGGATTAAAGAGTCGAGTAAATGGGTTTTTTTCTTTTTCGTCGATTAGAAGGTAAAAAACAAAGAGAGAAGGCAGTTGGTTTTATATCAAAATATATTTGTGCATAGACAAGAAGACAACCGTGACAGGTAATCTCGTATCTAACATACATCAGTCATACGCCGAGGAACGCGTGCACACGCGCGCACTATACATATACGTGCGTACCGCGTGCACGCGTTTCGATTGAGTCGTGCATCACCGAGAGACCCGATAAACGTCTTAGAAAAAGGAAAAGAAAGAGAAATGAAACGAAATAAAATAAAATAAAATAAAACGGAGAAATATTAAAACTTGGACGCGTCGCCCAACGCAAGGTGAATAACAAATATCGTTTCTCTCGCACGCGATCGAATCTACGAACAAAGAAGAAGAAAAAGAAAAGAGAAAAATGAATGAAGCCCGCTTCACGCGATTTATTATTTTTTTTGTTACTGTACGGTAACTCAAGGTAAAAAGGGAACTCGGCCGGGCCGATCTGATCCCAGGTAACTTCGGTAAATAAAATCTATCTCCTCGCTCGCCTAACTCGTCGTCGTCGTCGTCGTCGTCCACGTTAAGAAGATAATAATAATTAACGTTATACTCGCACGCACATTCTGGCTACTCTTCACATACTTTGCTCGTTTCCTGCTGTTCTTCTTTCACGCTAACCTTTCGCTCGCTCTCACACAGAAAACGCTAGTCCGCTTCGTACTCGCTTCTCTAACAAAATATATTAGCTTTTTTTATATTTACATACATCTCGTTATAATAAAATTACAATTAATAGAGCTATAATACAAGAGCGTGTGACAAAGGCTTTTGTGCTTATCCTTGTTCATTCCGTAGGTGAGTCTGTGTATGGTTCTGTCTCCTCCCTTAAGGGATGATTCCCACTATCGGACAAATTGCCGGACGGCGCCGGTCAGGGACAGGGCCGAACCCAAACAAGTAGGCGGTCTGCCTTCAGATTCGACTTCGACAAAGGATCCCTGTGGTCTTCTGTTTTTACACGCTTTTTCCCTACACTCTATACTACGAACTACCCCATAACTACCCTCCCGGTTTTGCTCCTTTTCGCCCTGACCGGTCAGCTACCGTCTGGCAATCTGGCGTACACTGGGAATCAGCCTTAATTCCCCCCTCCCGGGCAGAATATCGACTTCGTCGTCGCGGTTTGTACACGTATACTGATCGAAAAAACTACTCGGTATCTCGGTATGCCGTTTTAGGTACATGGTAATGAGAAGAACGCGACGATCAGATTTAATCGGTCGACGTCTAGAAGAAGTATACGCGGCGCGGTGCACGCGCCGTCCACACGTCGTCGTTTCCTCCTCGCGCGTGTGTGTCTGTCTGTACCGATCGGCGCATCAAAAATGTGTAATGTCAAGCGGCCGGAAGATTTATGCGGACGAATTTACGTATGCGCTGCTCGTTTACCCGCGTACACGTGTTGGTCCCGCGTGTACAGACGCGCGCGCACCGCGCGTCCCTAAGCGTGTGGACGCGTGATTGATGCGCTCGTACACATAGCCGCGTGATTTGTACGGAATCGCGACGCGAGTCCGTGCCGCGAATCGCGCGATGAGGCGATCGCTGGCCGCGACCGGCGATCGCCCAGTCTTACGTATTTTGAGAGACCAAAGAGAAGAAGAGATGATAATAATAAAAGGCAGAGGGAGACGATCGAGCGAGCCGATCGCCTCCCGTTATTATCTACCTCTCGCAGAAGCTCCTAAGAGAGAATCGTTCTTTTTTTTTACGTTTTTCTGAACCTTTTTTCGTTTTCTGACGAACNTATTATCTACCTCTCGCAGAAGCTCCTAAGAGAGAATCGTTCTTTTTTTTACGTTTTTCTGAACCTTTTTTCGTTTTCTGACGAACGGGGAAGTGTCCGACGCACTCGGTGTACAAAAAAAAAAAAAAAAAACAGTTCGCCATGAGGCACTTTTCTTCCACACGTGAAGTAAGTCGTCGCGAGCTCCAGCTGCCGAATAGCTCTCTCCCTGGTTCTTTTGCAGGTCCCGTTCCCACCGCGGTCCTACGGACGCACGTGCATATCTCTCCTCGCGTTCTCCGCTCCGCGGTATACCAGCAGGAAGCGGCGGCGGCGTTCCGCTCGGTTCGAAGAACGCGCGCTTTACGCCGAGCCGGAAGTCGGCCCCGCTCTCACAGTCGAATCGGTTTGAAAGGCAAGGGACGAAGGTCGACGCCGGTGTTCGAGAGAAAGGCGCAACGGAGGCGGCGCGATGTTACCGGTGACGACTTCGTGCGCTACATGGGCCCCACCGCGTGCTGCTGGAACTGATCGAGATGCCTGGAGATCTCGCGGTGCAGCTGTTCCGGTACCACGCCGACGCTGCTGAACAGGGACCTCAGAACGTTCAGCTCCTCCGTCAACAGTTCGATCCTCTTCTTAAGGAGGTCGTTATCCTTGACGAGCAACTTCACCTTCTCCTCGGTCTCCCTCGACCGCACCTTCGCCTTCTCCCGGCTCTTCCTCACGGCGATGTTGTTCCTCTCGCGCCTCCTCCTGTACTCGTCGCTGGCTTTGTCGATCGCCTTCGTCTGTTTCCTGGCGGCCGAGGCCGCCGCGGCGTTCGCGTGATGCTGGTGGGCCATCACGGGCTTCATCGGGCCGCCTCGGGGCGGCGGTTGGTGGACCGGCGCGCCCGGGTGACCGCCGGGGACCGTGGACGGGGTCAGAGTGGTGAACGTCGGCGCGCCGTTCGCGAACGGCCCGTTCGCCACCGGGTTGTACCCGCCAGGTGGATATTGAGGGCAGTGGCGGCGGTAGTCCGCCGGGTCCAGCGGCTCCTCTTTGATGCTGGGCGACTCGGAACTCGAGCTGTTGCTGTCGCTACAGCTGTTGCTGCCCTGGTGGTAGCTCGCGCCGCTGTGCACCGGCTGCGGCATGTAGGCGAGCGTGGTGCGCGGGTATCCCGCCGTCCTGACGTGTTTCACGCCGTTGTTCGCGCCCAGCATGTCCAGCAGGCCGTCGCTGAACTGGTTGTCGTCGATCAGGTGCTGGAGGTCCAGCGATATCTCCGGCGTGTTCAGGTCCGTCAGCTCGCCGGCAGCGGCGCAGTGCTCCGCGTACTGTTGGTGAAGGCTAGCCTTGCTGGCTGAGACCTTGCTCACGATCGAGCCGCTCTGCTGCTGGCTGTGGTTGTGATTCACCTGCAGCGCAGAGTTGTTGTTGTTCGCCGCGTTGCTGTTGTTGTTGTTGTTGCTCCCCGGGTGGGTGTTGTTGTTGTTGTTATTGTTGTTCACGAGTACCTGGGTCTTTTTTAGGTCGGCCGCGCCGTGGGCCTGGGCCTGGTGGGCCGCTGAATCGTACATGACCGGTGATTCCATCGCTCACTCGCACATCACAGATTACGATATATATCAGCCGCAATACTTTTATCACCTCGCGCGTATATACCGTCCGTCCCGGAGATATCCGACTGTCTTTCAAGATTTCTATTGCGCCGCGGGTATTTTCGGTGACAACTATGCCCGACGGCGACGTCTCCGCGGCACACGTTGCCGGTGCTCGCTCCGAAACTTAGCCGCGAGACGACCTCGAACGGCAAGCCGGGGATTTTCCCGTGCGGACGGGACCTGACACTGATCCAACTGCCCGACCAAGTCCAATTTTCGAACGCACCGCGCTAACTTTTCTCCCGTCGCCGGGGGGGGGCGGACGAGACGTCGCGTCTACTGACAGCGGGGCTACGCCGCGAGGAACCGCGTGCTCTCCGTCCAAGTCGACGTCAATTCACCACGCCTACACGCGGGCCTTTTCGTCCGGAACGCCACAAGGAATGACTCGAAGTACGAGAAAACGATATCACCCGCACGAGAGATAGCGCACGACTGAGCGGCTTCGCGGCATGTCGCAAGCTTTCAATGCGGCGTGCGTCGAGAGCAGCTACATGGCTCATTGCGCTTGCGCCCGCGCGGTTCCCTCTCGTGCCCGCTCCGACTCGCCTCTTTCCTCTCGCCGCGATCCGCTCGGGGCCCGAGAACGCGCGCGGATCCCGCGCGTCCGCCGCCGCCCTCCTGGCCCCCTCGCTAAGTTCGCCGTCCCTCTCGCTTCCTCACCTTTCTATCTCCTCTTCCTCCCTCGCGCGTTCTCGTCCTCTCTCTCTCTCTCCCGCTTTTCAAGCCGAGGCCTCTCTTTGTTCGTCGCACGGGCTCGACACGCTGTCGTCCCGTCGCGGCATCGCGCGACAGGAAAACTTTTCCGGTGCTCGCCTTTCTCGGTTCTATTTATAAAAACTTATACACGAATCCGGCGTCCTTTCGACGCCGTGGATTTTCCACGGCGACCGAAAGAATTTCCACGCGACGCTCGACGCCCCCGTTGCGTTACCTCCGTTACCTCGCCTCGGCGTGCCGTCAGGTGTACGTACGCGCGCTTCCACCGTCCTCCTGATGACGGCACAGGTTTTCGTCCGGACGCGCAGGGAACGCGCGATTTCTTGCGCCGAGACGGCCAATCCTACGATTATCGATCGCCGTCATCGTTGGCCACTCGATCGGAACCGATTTCTAGAACATAGGGTACGGGTACACGGTTGATTCGCCAGTTANACCAAGTCCAATTTTCGAACGCACCGCGCTAACTTTTCTCCCGTCGCCGGAGGGGCGGACGACGACGTCGCGTCTACTGACAGCGGGGCTACGCCGCGAGGAACCGCGTGCTCTCCGTCCAAGTCAACGTCAATTCACCACGCCTACACGCGGGCCTTTTCGTCCGGAACGCCACAAGGAATGACTCGAAGTACGAGAAAACGATATCACCCGCACGAGAGATAGCGCACGACTGAGCGGCTTCGCGGCATGTCGCAAGCTTTCAATGCGGCGTGCGTCGAGAGCAGCTACATGGCTCATTGCGCTTGCGCCCGCGCGGTTCCCTCTCGTGCCCGCTCCGACTCGCCTCTTTCCTCTCGCCGCGATCCGCTCGGGGCCCGAGAACGCGCGCGGATCCCGCGCGTCCGCCGCCGCCCTCCTGGCCCCCTCGCTAAGTTCGCCGTCCCTCTCGCTTCCTCACCTTTCTATCTCCTCTTCCTCCCTCGCGCGTTCTCGTCCTCTCTCTCTCTCTCCCGCTTTTCAAGCCGAGGCCTCTCTTTGTTCGTCGCACGGGCTCGACACGCTGTCGTCCCGTCGCGGCATCGCGCGACAGGAAAACTTTTCCGGTGCTCGCCTTTCTCGGTTCTATTTATAAAAACTTATACACGAATCCGGCGTCCTTTCGACGCCGTGGATTTTCCACGGCGACCGAAAGAATTTCCACGCGACGCTCGACGCCCCCGTTGCGTTACCTCCGTTACCTCGCCTCGGCGTGCCGTCAGGTGTACGTACGCGCGCTTCCACCGTCCTCCTGATGACGGCACAGGTTTTCGTCCGGACGCGCAGGGAACGCGCGATTTCTTGCGCCGAGACGGCCAATCCTACGATTATCGATCGCCGTCATCGTTGGCCACTCGATCGGAACCGATTTCTAGAACATAGGGTACGGGTACACGGTTGATTCGCCAGTTAGCGCACGCTGATATCTGTCCAATTGCTTGCGTGAGGTTGCGCAATTAGCGGCAACCGGGCGAGCGAGGATATTATCGCTAACTAACGCGCGATCCTTACGTTCTGTTTACCGATCCCACTTGCGTCCCACGTGTCAAAATTTGCTTTTATATCATTAGATTGTACGAAGAGGTGATACCAGGTTTGAAGAGCGGAAATAAACGAGGAAAACTGGGCGAATGTTGGTTCCGTTCGCTTCTCGAAATGTCACAAGTAGTTCGGCCAGAAATTGGAGCGGCGACTCTGTCCAGCGGAATCAGTTTTGCAGGCGCCTTGATTCATTCCCGTTCTATCTTTATTGCTGCAGACTGCGTCCCTTCGCGTTGTGCATCTAACGAATGCATTTCGTGCGCCGCGATGACGTCGCCGGACAATTTTGGATCGAGATTTGTGCGTCGCGACGTCGGGAGAATTTTGAATATTCCTCGCGGCGCGTGGATCCGCGGCTCGCTGCGCCATCTCCCGGCGCGGGGCCCAAATGGAGGCGCTCGGCTAGGTGACCGATCAGTGACGAACGTGTCCGAGCACGACCGAATTTCTTCGTCGTGATATTAGCCACAACAAAAAAATTGGTAACATTCGCGTAAAAACTTTTCGGCGATTTATTATATTTTTCGCGTTCTTTTCGTGATCGCATCGTCGCTGCGAAGGATCCAGCGATCGGCAGGAGCAGGGTGAGTCGACGGATAGTTGGTCTAGGTTATTTTTCCGCACGCGTTCCCGTCCCCTGGGCCGTTTTGGGCCTTTGACGGAACGGGCAGTCCGTCGCGTACGCGTATTGTTGTGACAAAACGTGTGCAACACGTCACGCCGAGCGTCCCCGAATGTCTGGCCAAGAAAATCGCGTCGCAATAACACGTTTCCTTATTTATTTATTTCTTCGCTTTTGTGTCTTCTCTCGAGCGTGTGGTGCACGGGCCACGGGAGATTCAATTGTTTTTTCTGCTTAACCTACACGAAATCTGGTACGCAATTCCGCGAAACGTGGACGCGTTCATCCCTCGCGAATATCTTCGAAATTTTACTTTTTCTTTCCTCAATTAAAACCCGATCGTTTCGTTTGATTCTTCAATAATTAGACATTCGATTTGACGCGTACACGCGTATGTTTCTTTGTCTTTGCCGTCGTGTTTACGACTGTCATTTTACATAGTCCCATTCATTGCGTGGAACGTAGACGCGTTCGTCCCTCGCGAACACCTTCCAAATTTTACTTTTTGTTTTCTTAATTAATACCTGATCGTTTCGTTTGATTCTTGAATAATTAGACACTCGTGTACGTTTCTTTGTCTCTGACCTTGTGTTTAGGACTGTCATTGTACGTAGGGCCATTATTCAACGAAATGTTTTTTGTTTCTAGCTCCGTCACGTAAGCGAGAATATCCGGAAGATTGCTCAACAATGGCAGATGAACAGCAACAGTTTTTTCTTAAATGGAATGATTTCCAATCTAACATGGTATCGTCGTTTAAACACTTACGAGATGAAAAAAGTTTCACGGATGTGACACTAGCCTGCGACGGCCAGACTTGTAAAGCACACAAAATGGTGTTGTCAGCTTGTAGTCCTTATTTTAAAACTTTGTTAGAGGTACGTCAACGTCATGCGTAGCTTACACAAAGCTTTCTGGAATTTTTTAACTAGAATTTTTTCATTTACAGGAAAATCCGTCCAAACATCCTATTATAATTCTAAAAGACGTCGCGTACAGTCACCTTCAGGCGATTTTGGAGTTCATGTATGCGGGCGAAGTTAATGTTTCGCAAGATCAGTTGCCAGCATTTCTTAAAACAGCTGACCGGCTTAAGGTCAAAGGGCTGGCAGAAGCACCTGGTGCCATCAAGAGAGAGGGTTAAAGTTTCATTCATAGTTACGGTAAGAATGCTGAAATTGTATTGGAACACATGGACACGGTATGTTTGTTAAATATGTGTATTAGATCTAATTTTCTGTGCGTGACATTCTAGGATGTCGGCAGCAGACTGAAAAAAGTGTAATGTAAAGTGACTGCATAAAGACATACCACACACGATAAAAAAAAAACAAAAAAAATGAAAAAAAAAGGGGAAAAACATACTACGTGTCCAAGCGTAGCACAACTCAGTGTCCTCTGGTTCATGACTTGGATCAACACACGGCGACAATGTAAATTATGCCTTTTCTTAATCTCAGTTAATGTTAATGTTGTATTGAATGTATGTATACAGAATACCGTAGAGACGAAATGTTGATGTTTGTCTTGAACCCGTTGGCGCCAACGATGCGGCCGCGGCGGCAACATTGATTATTTTTTTAAAAACAAGTGCTGCAAAAAAGATGAAAAAAAAAATACGAGAAAGAAACTAAATAAGTGGGTCACCAATAGTTTGCAATACACGAGACAGTTTTGTGAATCGAACAAACCGGATAAATGTTAAAAGACAAGTTTACAAACTGCTGTTTTTTAGAGAAACGGATCTACTGACTCACGATATATACTTTCCTATCGGCGGTTCCACCGGTGGATCCGTTCATGAGACATTCAAATTCCTCGAGTCTTTACCACGATACCTGCTAAGCGCAATCTTTTCTTTTTTTTTTTCCATCGTTTTCCTTCTGACGAGAGATAGATCGTTTCTCTGTTGTAATATAAAGCGGAAAGAACTATATATATAAATATATATATATGTACATTCAGAGGATAAAATAATAGCTGTAAGTTAATGTGTTAATGATAACGAGGGTCTCGCCATCACACTCGCTTGGTACTGACTTGGGAGAAATTTCGATCTTATCGTGAATGGATCCGCGACACCCCCGGTAATCCCGTAATAAAAAGATTGTTAAATCAAGTTTACTGGAAGTTGTAACATGCGTGTCTATACGTTGCTCTCTTTTCTTCGTTACCACCCCCCGTTGTGTTCGGTCCCTAATCGGACACAGCGCACGCGGATCGATAGATCATCGTGTCGTTTCTCAATCGATGTACACCAGAAATTCGGAACAGAGGGAAAAAAGCAATCGTCTCGCACAGTTTTACTTTCCTCGAATTCGACCGATGCCAGTTACCTCTTCTAGTGATCGTGATTTTTTACTTAACCAAATACTGCCAGTATTTGTACCGGCGTATTCACAATATTACCGATAGACCAAATTTATTTATGATAATAATATATTAAGGGTTGAATGTCTCTTAAATCGAGGGAAGGTTATTGTAATATAATAAGCGAAGCAAATTTTTGTAAAGTTGGAGCGCACAGTTCCTTTCCCCTCCCGATGAAATCAGAATAATCAGAGAGATATAAAGAGAAAAGGAAAGGAGTCAGGAAACATTGTCGAGTCAAAAAACATGCGTGCTTTAAAATCGGAAATGGAAATTACCACGAGTTTCAGTTACAATGTAATCGCCAATGTTTAAAAACTTTTTTCTATTCGCATTTTTAAGTATTCATTTTATTTCACGCTTTTAATCTTNTCCCACCGTCTGCACCTCCTATGGAGGAAGTAAACCTTGATCCCACTGTCCCTTCGACTTCTGGAAACGGTCCTGCGACTATGCAAGTCTCAAAGCCACTGCCAGCGCCGGGTAACCCGCCGCCTTATTCGACAATCGCACCGACTGCTCCTCTTCCAGAACCTGGATATTCACAGAATATCGGTTTTGTTGTTCCAAATCAGCCGGATCTCTCGAGATCCAATTGGAACATACGTAAGAAACTTGTACTTAACACTGGCTTTGAAGTCTAAAAATTGACTTAGTATACTCAATAGCCTGTTTTTTATTTAGCACCACCTTCCTACGAGGAATGTATATCAGGGGCTCAACACATCAGGGATGACAACGAATCGACGTACGTTTTCGGTGCAGATGATTCCTTCGCACCCAGATATCCCGTCTTCAGCTACCCAACGCCAGGTAAGAGTCTTTACAGACATTTAAGTCTCAGCGATTTCACATAAAACTTCTTTTTCAGGTGTACGCAACAATTGATATTAACAATGTGATATATCAGATATATTCGTCGAGCTACCTCTATTTATTTATANTTTCACGCTTTTAATCTTCCTTTTATTCCGTACAATTCTTGGCTATTTTTATTTCTATTTTATGTGTTTTTTTTTTTAGTTCTAATACGATACGACTCTTCCGTTTATTTTCTCGAGATAAATTAAAATATATCTACGTTCGATGTGATTTTTCAACTTTGTATTTAAAACCGAGCACGAGTACTTCTCCGACACCGAATGCCGACGTAGGATACCACGTTATCCTGCATGTATACCGGGCATGCATACGCTGGAAATGAAATACGAACGATTTGTGCCGTGGCGTAATCTGTTTTTCGTTTATCGCCCCCGCTGGACGCCCCCGTGAACAGCAGATTGACGTTCGAGTGAAATTAAGATTAAGTTCTGACGATAAGATCGATAAGGAACGATCGTAGCAACAAGTGTATGAAAATGGGACCAGCCGCGACGGACGTCATACTTGTCAATCGGAATTGACTTTGTCTCTGTAAATCTCATCGTCGACGACCCCGCATTATGTTCGATCGCATATCAATATCTTCTTTTATCACGATCTCTCGTTCTGGCAAGCGAGAGGATCGTTCGCGGCCGTCCGACGGCGGGCACCGAAACTCCCAGAGCGAAAGTCAGAGAACGGAGGAAGAATGGAAAGAATCCGTGTCTGTTCACAGTATTTAAGACAGCCTTTAACGTTTAAGATGTGGTTGGGTTCAGTTCCTACAATGACACGTTTACCGGGCATTTGGTGGTTTAAATGCGAATCGTACATCGTGTGTATTTGCTAAAGCGTCAACGTTGACCTCTGTATACAATTTAGAGTAGACAATGTTATACGAGTGATAACGATTCGAAATACATACGTTCGCAACTTGTTGACAAGCCTTCCTCTACACTATCTACCGACTATACGTTGCAAGCGCAAAGCCAACTCCTCTTTTTTACTCTCCACTTTGTCCGTGCCTATTTTTGAGAACGACCGATTCGCGATCTATCGATTGTTTGCCCAGCCTGTTTACGCAAAGACGGATCTCTCATTCCTTTTATACTTCTACTGTTTTATCGTTAAACTCCTTATCCCTCTGTTCATCTCTCTCACTCTCTGTTCATCTGCCTCTAAACAGCGACCGATATTCATTTCCCCTTCTCTTTGCTAATTATAATGTGACTCGATGATGATTATGATTACAATACCACGATGTTGAGATATGAAAATAAATTGTGTAAATATATCATTTTCGTAAAATCGTTGCTCTTCCCTTCAATCCCTTACAACCGCGAAGGATTTGCCAAGAGGACATTTATTTCATTACAAACGTACAAACATACAATTTTACACACATGCAAAATATTTCACATCGAAAAATATATTCATAAATAAATAGAGGTAGCTCGACGAATATATCTGATATATCACATTGTTAATATCAATTGTTTCGTACACCTGAAAAAGAAGTTTTATGTGAAATCGATGAGACTTAAATGTTTGTAAAGACTCTTACCTGGCGTTGGGTAGCTGAAGACGGGATATCTGGGTGCGAAGGAATCATCTGCACCGAAAACGTACGTCGATTCGTTGTCATCCCTGATGTGTTGAGCCCCTGATATACATTCCTCGTAGGAAGGTGGTGCTAAATAAAAAACAGGCTATTGAGTATACTAAGTCAATTTTTAGACTTCAAAGCCAGTGTTAAGTACAAGTTTCTTACGTATGTTCCAATTGGATCTCGAGAGATCCGGCTGATTTGGAACAACAAAACCGATATTCTGTGAATATCCAGGTTCTGGAAGAGGAGCAGTCGGTGCGATTGTCGAATAAGGCGGCGGGTTACCCGGCGCTGGCAGTGGCTTTGAGACTTGCATAGTCGCAGGACCGTTTCCAGAAGTCGAAGGGACAGTGGGATCAAGGTTTACTTCCTCCATAGGAGGTGCAGACGGTGGGACATAAAGCGGCACCGTTCCAATCAAGACGGGGTAGCTCCTTTCAATCTTGGAATGCCTGATTTCACAAGAAAACGCAATGAAGTGACGTATTATCATTGTAATAATTTTCAGTCAACGTTATCAGAGTTCAAGTGTTTTAGAATCTAAATACGTCCATACCACTCGAGATTAGTCAGATTGTATCACAAGTCTCTTATCTATTCCCGATTGCTTTTAAGATCATCTTTTTAATATCGTTTTTTGATAAGATTCGATATTACTTACGCTCCCGAGACATGAATGGTGACGACCGTTTTGTAAAATAAATCTATAATTCTGCAATTGTGCAGATTAGACGGCGGTATGGGCGGTATTCTCAGCTCCGAAGTATATTCTCCGCGATCTGGGATGCGGCCAGCAGATTTCGTCGATTTTATCACGGACGTCTCATGTTTGGCTTTAGATCTCGCGTGAAACGTGAGTTTCTTAAAAAAGATTAATATGCAAATACACTTGGAACTTAGGAAGGACTCAACAAGGAACGCTGCTTACTTGTACCAATTTTGTGCACAGAGCCTCGATCTTCACGCTGTTGGACGAATTCTCATAATCGAACGTGGTGTTTATCGACTGGCCCGGTACAAAACCGGTACTCGGCAACCGGATGCGCACATTCATCGAACCAAGATCGGCGAAGCAGCAACAGAAATCTTTTTTCGCCTCGTCGTCGATTCCTAACTGTTTCAAAGTACAGAAATACTCGGTAACGTCGGAAATTGGTAAATTGCAAGGTGGTTGAATGAAAGTCGATCCTTACACAGTTTTGACGATGCTCGTTCAGATCCAAGGACGAGATGACGGTGAACGCGGCCTTGCACTCGTGGTCGAACTTCCATGGCCTGTCGATCACTGCTTTCACGGTGTACCTGATTTGCCCGACCGTGTGCTCGAAACTGCTCGGTATATTATAAGGCAATTGAAACTCAAAGGGGTAGTTGTTGGTCCCGCTGGGAATCTTCACCCGCGAACCCGCTGCAAAAATTCAGAACACAAATTGATTTCAATTCAAATGATAATTATATTTTTCGTAGACTTCGTTAACTAATTTACTTACAGCTTCCCGTACCGAGCACATTGTATTTGAAATGGAAGTATTCCTCGCGATCAGAATAATGATCGGTTTCTGTGATGCTTCGCCCATTAGCATCTTTCGTACTTCTGCTTTCAGTCCAATGTACTTTTGCTTCTCCTTTGGCACCGAATACTATTCCTACAAAATAATCAATCACTGATTATCCCTAATTTCCGGCTGCTTATCACGTTTGATAAAAAAAACCACTCGCGTCATCGCCTAATTCGCGAGACTTTTCACATTAAGATTTTCTTCATTTACATAATCGATTTATAATATTAACGAGCCGCGTCAAGGATAAATATTACGCGCAACTGTTGACGATTAATCCTGGATCAACTGCGACTCCCGTTTCGTAACGTGCCACGTTACTGTCGTTATACCGCGTAGCGTTTAGCGCATATCGCGAGTAATCAAACTTTTGCGCTATTGTTCAATACTCGCGGTATCACGCAACACGTGTTGCGTCGACGTGCGCAAAGTTTGTCCGCTTCGCATTACAATAGTACCGATAACTAAGCGTGTCATCGCGATTGGAAGCGTTCTCGTCGTTCGCCAAGAACGGACGAGTTTAAATTCATCGAAACTTTCGACGAGTCTTTTAAATTCAGCTGAGAATCTTCATGTTTCAAAATGACGTTTGTCACATAGGTTAGAACAAATGTTACGTCGTTAATGTTGAATTGACGTCGTCTCACCTCGAACTTGCTTGTCACCGTAGACCTCCACGAGAATATTCCCACTGACACGTTCGCCAGACGCGTATGTAGCACCAGGTCGATCGAAAATTATGCGAAACGATTTTAAAGGCGGCATGATGTAATAAACGAGAGTGTCTGGCGTCGAATCTTTCTTATCGAGCGAGTCTGCTATCGGATGGACCCCACGCACAGTAGGAAACACGCAAAAGCGAGGAGATCACACGTCTGAAACCGCGGCTGTACTGACGCTCCCGACGACTAAATCGCCTTTGTTAGATAGACGTAAACGACCTCTCACTGAGTCACAATATCACCGAGTCAGGATCGAGAGATAAGGACTATCAAAATAATATCTAACAATTGGAGATAGCGCAATTAAATAAGACAATTTGACAGAATTTTCGGTGTCTTGGAACGCGCAAGATCGCGGCGAAACGGATTCCCATCAAAGAGCCATCAGGCTTCCTTTGACCTGACTACCCCATCCTATCAAACGTCTTATCGATAAAACTTTGACCACTCCTTCAAACAGTAAATAAGGGCGACGTCTTTGAATTTTTAGATTGTACTATCGCGTTTTCAGTACGCGTAGAATCACTGCGTTAGTTTTGAAGTATTTTAAGGATTTTAAACCACGTTGGACTATTCTAAAAGCAAATTTTGTGTTTTATGGTTTTTATGAGGGTTTAATCCACGTCTGACCGATACAGAAGCAAATTCTATGACCTTTTTTGTTTCTAGTTTTTTGAGGGTTTGACTCATGTTTGATTAGTCTAACGGCACATTGTGTGATTGTTTCCGGGGTTTGTTAAGGTTTTTGACCCATGTTTGGCCTTGTAGACCTAGAAGCCTACTTCGTGATTCGTTCGATATCGTACTCGAAGTTTTCTGAGGGTTTGGTCCATGTTTAAGCATTCTTGAGGCTTCGATTTTTTCGATTATATAAAAAAAATAACTGTAGAACAACGTAGGATATTTTAATAAATTAATTTTTGCCAAAATACCGCAACTCTAAAGCAAAAGGTACAAAATATAGAAAAATCGTCAGAAAATTACTTAGAAAATATTATTTTGAATATACAATTAAAATTTCAAGTGAATCGATTGAAATTTGCTTGACTTATAAGCTTCGTTGTCTTAAAAAATGTAATTTTAAGATAAACATTGCACGATTACCATTTTGACACATATCGTTTAGAAAAAACAATTTTCTACAGTCAACTACAAGTACAATAAAAACCCCTTTTCTGTAACTCCGATTTATTTCACGGTTTTATTTCGGTTCCCGCTAAAAAGAATCACGAACTATGTGTATTTTTTTTTTTCTGTAATCTAACCCTTTAACGGGCGAAGCAGCTGCGTTAAAATCCAGCGAGGACGTCGACAGCGTACAGATGATTTTCCATCGGGAATCGCACGTTCGACTGTAGCCCGTGAACAATTTCCCGGGCCGGGAAATGCGGTCGGCGTTTACCTGTTGGACGCGCGTTCGCCGAACTCCGTGTGCCGGGTATGTGCGAATTCGATCGCAATTCCGTCGCTCGGTTTATATACGTCGCATGTAATCGGGCGGCATCCATTAAGCCCGAAAGGGCTCGTCGCGCTGGTAACTGTCTCTGCGGTTTTACACGGGAATTCAATTTCCCCTGGGCTAATAACCGCGCGTCCCTTTGCCTTCCGGTCGTCGCGTCGCATCGCGTCGCGTTGCGTATCGAAGTAAAATCCCCCGTCAAAGAGCAACGTTTAATTTACTCCCGTCGTACGGACTCATTAGACACGATTAATTGCGCTGCTCCTTGCAACGCAATTTACTCGCAGCGAGAAAGTCCTTTTTGAAAATCGGGTCGATGCGTTTGCACGGTGCGTCGCCTCGCACATTACGACGGGACGCGGCAGTCGCGTTTAACGACGTCAAACTCGATGCAAAATTCACGGTCGAAGTCCTTCCGGGGCAGAAGCAATCGAAGTATCGCCTAGTATTTACCCTATCGATTACACGAACCGTCGCCGTCGACTGGTCCCTATCGCTGTACAAACAGTCTTAGTCAAATACCATTAACAATTCATTGAACTCTATTACCGAGCGACGTATTAAAAAAAACACGACTTTAAGAAGCGTCGACCGTAAAGCCAGCACGTGACATTTGACTTGCCAGCTCGTTACGCGTCGAGCTGTAATCCTCTTTGAGCTTGCTGACCAGTTACGGGCAGGATCGAATCGACGGAGGAACACCCCGGGGATCTTGTATTTTTTATTCAACACCGAGTGGCCACCCTTAGGTTCAGGAGCGACGAAATGGATCGCATTGATAAAGAGGCACGTGCGAAGTAGAGTGAAAGCCCCGGGGACGCCGGGGGTGGGAGATCCGGCAGGGGTGGAGGTGGTAGCCAGAACGCTTTAACCCCTCAGTAACGCGGCAGCCTCCGTCGAGCAGAGCCAACCGTGTTCCACGCGTTTCCCTCTTCGACGTTTCCATCACGAATCGCGTCCACGTCTCTCTATTTCTTCTCTATATGACTGATTCATCGCTGTTTTATGAACTCACTGGAACCGGAAGTCGTCGGGGGTTGAACGGGAGAAGACAAAGAGAAACGCTGATGCCACGGCTGGGATCAACAGGTTAATTCGCTGAGGCCGTCCGAAGCCACTGGTGAGTCCGCGATCTCTCGTTTGTTTATACGACGGGATCAGAACAGGTGAAGATTAATTACTCGCGTGATTCCCGTTCTTCACTTTCGCTCGTTGTTCGAGGAACCGGAGCACCTGCCGGGCCGCCGTGTGTTCCTGTTTGTTATCGATTTCAGGGCCAAAATTAATTCCGGAAGATGAACGGGAAACGCCGCACCGCTACTTTGTTACACAACCGGGTATTTATATGGAATTCGCATTTGCGCGGATCGCGGTAATCGCGAATTGATTGGAATTGTTCCCACCGGACAGCACGGTTCTCCGTCGCGTCCAAACGCGTTTTCAATTGTTGTGTCTCAGCGAGACATATATTATTTATCGTTCGCGTAATCCGCCGTTTTTTTTTAATATCGAATCCTCGGGAAATCTGTTTCTCTTTGTTGAAGAAGTTACGATCGCTCGTTAACTTTATCCCGTAGTATTAAACTCGGTCGTTCGGCGGTTTTTACCGCGAGGATTTCGTCTCGGGACGGGAACGTTAAAGGGACTTTATCGATTCGCCATGAGAAATAATCGTCGTTTTCAGGTGAGCGGAGTGATCATCCTCCGGGCTTTAAACCGCCCCCGGACGACGACGAGTCCCGCGTAAAATCGGCTATTCTTTTCACCGAGAGGATCCGTCAAAAGAAACAGAAAGGGCTTGCGAAGACCCGGAGATGAAAATCGAAGCCGGTCGGAAAGGTCGGCGCGGCTCGGTAGTTGGTGACCCGGAGCAACAAAGAGTCTCGCGTTTCATCGCCGCCGTGCGGGCACAATGAGCCCTGTACACCGTGCGGGCTTCTATCTTCCGCCGGTAGACTGAGGACGAACGGAGAGGAAGAGTAGTAGTAGCACAAAGGGCGGCCGGGGGCGGAGGAGGCCGGGGGGGCCACCGGAAAAGGGGGAAAAGCATTCGTCGACGACGACGTCGTCGCGCGGTGAGATGGCGACCAACAGCCTCGGACAATCGATACACCTGAAATCTCCTCGGAGTCCGCGACAGTTGCCGCAACTCCCTCAGATCCCGATCGCCGGTCAGCGGAGTCCCACGCAGCTGTCCGTTAACAAGTCTGTGTTCGAGTTCCCGCCGGAGTACTACCCGGAGACGCCGAACACGAACTTCGACTTCGAGGAATTCGGACGGGCGACCGAGCTCGACCGCAGCCCGAGGAGTCCTGGCTACTACTACCGGCAAGGATGCAGGAGCCCGAAGAGCGCGAACGCGGACCTCCTTCACTCGCCGGGGAGGAAATCGCCGGTGCCGCAGTTCGTGGAGGGCAGAAAGAATCTGGGGAAGACCATGAGTTACCCACCGAGGAGTCCCATCTCCGCGGGGCCCGTGGTCCCCGCAAGGTCGCCCAGCTCTTCTAGCTTCGGCTCGAAGAGCCCGAAGATGTTCGATCATCGGAAGAGTTCCTGTTACGGGCTGAAGGGTCCCATGTCTCCTACCATCGTCACCCATCCCAGCTACTCGTTCACCAGCCCGAAGCACTCGGAGATGAACCTTGAGCAGTGCGCCGCGGGCTACAAGAGCAACGCTGGGTCGAGGAAGTCTTCCATAGAAGGAGTGTTCAGGGAGAAGAACGACTGTCCTAACGAGAAGAAGAGCAAGAGGTCTCGCCGCTTCAATCGCAGCCAAGGCTGTTTGGACGAGACCGGGAAGAGCCAGAGCGAGGGCAAGGAGGAAAATTACGGGAGGAGCGGGAGGAGCATCTGGAGGAGGTCGACCAGCGATTTAACGGATATGGACGCGGACACTGAAGTGACTCTACTCTCCAGCCCGAGCNGTTCCTGTTTGTTATCGATTTCAGGGCCAAAATTAATTCCGGAAGATGAATGGGAAACGCCGCACCGCTACTTTGTTACACAACCGGGTATTTATATGAAATTCGCATTTGCGCGGATCGCGGTGATCGCGAATTGATTGGAATTGTTCCCAACCGGCCAGCACGGTTCTCCGTCAAGTCCAAACGCGTTTTCAATTGTTGTGTCAGCGAGACATATATTATTTATCGTTCGCGTAATCCGTCGTCTTTTTTTTTATATCGAATCCTCGGGAAATCTGTTTCTCTTTGTTGAAGAAGTTATGATCGCTCGTTAACTTTGTCCCGTAGTATTAAACTCGGTCGTTCGGCGGTTTTTATCGCGAGGATTTCGTCTCGGGACGGGAACGTTAAAGGGACTTTATCGATTCGCCATGAGAAATAATCGTCGTTTTCAGGTGAGCGGAGTGATCATCCTCCGGGCTTTAAACCGCCCCCGGACGGCGACGAGTCCCGCGTAAAATCGGCTATTCTTTTCACCGAGAGGATCCGTCAAAAGAAACAGAAAGGGCTTGCGAAGACCCGGAGATGAAAATCGAAGCCGGTCGGAAAGGTCGGCGCGGCTCGGTAGTTGGTGACCCGGAGCAACAAAGAGTCTCGCGTTTCATCGCCGCCGTGCGGGCACAATGAGCCCTGTACACCGTGCGGGCTTCTATCTTCCGCCGGTAGACTGAGGACGAACGGAGAGGAAGAGTAGTAGTAGCACAAAGGGCGGCCGGGGGCGGAGGAGGCCGGGGGGGCCACCGGAAAAGGGGGAAAAGCATTCGTCGACGACGACGTCGTCGCGCGGTGAGATGGCGACCAACAGCCTCGGACAATCGATACACCTGAAATCTCCTCGGAGTCCGCGACAGTTGCCGCAACTCCCTCAGATCCCGATCGCCGGTCAGCGGAGTCCCACGCAGCTGTCCGTTAACAAGTCTGTGTTCGAGTTCCCGCCGGAGTACTACCCGGAGACGCCGAACACGAACTTCGACTTCGAGGAATTCGGACGGGCGACCGAGCTCGACCGCAGCCCGAGGAGTCCTGGCTACTACTACCGGCAAGGATGCAGGAGCCCGAAGAGCGCGAACGCGGACCTCCTTCACTCGCCGGGGAGGAAATCGCCGGTGCCGCAGTTCGTGGAGGGCAGAAAGAATCTGGGGAAGACCATGAGTTACCCACCGAGGAGTCCCATCTCCGCGGGGCCCGTGGTCCCCGCAAGGTCGCCCAGCTCTTCTAGCTTCGGCTCGAAGAGCCCGAAGATGTTCGATCATCGGAAGAGTTCCTGTTACGGGCTGAAGGGTCCCATGTCTCCTACCATCGTCACCCATCCCAGCTACTCGTTCACCAGCCCGAAGCACTCGGAGATGAACCTTGAGCAGTGCGCCGCGGGCTACAAGAGCAACGCTGGGTCGAGGAAGTCTTCCATAGAAGGAGTGTTCAGGGAGAAGAACGACTGTCCTAACGAGAAGAAGAGCAAGAGGTCTCGCCGCTTCAATCGCAGCCAAGGCTGTTTGGACGAGACCGGGAAGAGCCAGAGCGAGGGCAAGGAGGAAAATTACGGGAGGAGCGGGAGGAGCATCTGGAGGAGGTCGACCAGCGATTTAACGGATATGGACGCGGACACTGAAGTGACTCTACTCTCCAGCCCGAGCAGGCGGGGTTCCATGAAAGGCGGTCTCGGTAAGTCTTCCCTCCGATCGCTCTGTTTACCCTTCCCGTAATTTAACATCCCTGATATTGCGATATCCAACTTCTACAGAATCTTCAGTTAAATCTATCATGTAATAAATCTGTAATAATCTCAAAATCCGCTCCTGGTTCGACTCAGAATTTTCGGCTAAATCTATAGACTTTATATTAAAATATTAAGAAAGTCAAGTTTGATATCTAATTTTGTACTGAAATATTGAGATGAAATGGTTTGAAATAGGAAACGGAGAGTTGAAATGTTTAACACGCGTGAGTTGAGGATTTATAGTCCATTTCTGCGAATTCTGGAATTAATAAATAATAATAATAATAATTTTGATGTTTGGGAGACCTAATTTTTCTCTCCAAGGTTTCTTTTAATAAAGAATCTTCAGCTAAATCTATAGATTTTATATTAAAATATTAAGAAAGTCAAGTTTGATATCTAATTTTGTACTGAAATATTGAGATGAAAACGGTTGAAATAGGAACCGAAGGGTTGAAATGTTTAGCACGCGTTGAGTCCATTTCTGCGAATGCTGGAATTACTAAATAATAATAATAATAATAATTTTGATGTGTGAGAGACCTAATTTCTCTCTCCAAGGTTTCTTTTAATAAAGAATCTTCAGCTAAATCTATAGATTTTACATTAAAATATTAAGAAAGTCAAGTTTGATATCTAATTTTGTATTGAAATATTGAGATGAAAACGGTTGAAATAGGAAACGAAGGGTTGAAATGTTTAGCACGCGTGAGTGGAGGATTTATACTCCATTTCTGCGAATTCTGGAATTAATAAATAATAATAATAATAATTTTGATGTTTGGGAGACNTCGAGGAAGTCTTCCATAGAAGGAGTGTTCAGGGAGAAGAACGACTGTCCTAACGAGAAGAAGAGCAAGAGGTCTCGCCGCTTCAATCGCAGCCAAGGCTGTTTGGACGAGACCGGGAAGAGCCAGAGCGAGGGCAAGGAGGAAAATTACGGGAGGAGCGGGAGGAGCATCTGGAGGAGGTCGACCAGCGATTTAACGGATATGGACGCGGACACTGAAGTGACTCTACTCTCCAGCCCGAGCAGGCGGGGTTCCATGAAAGGCGGTCTCGGTAAGTCTTCCCTCCGATCGCACTGTTTACCCTTCCCGTAATTTAACATCCCTGATATTGCGATATCCACCTTCTACAGAATCTTCAGCTAAATCTATCATGTAATAAATCTGTAATAATCTCTAAATCCGCTCCTGGTTCGACTCAGAATTTTCGGCTAAATCTATAGACTTTATATTAAAATATTAAGAAAGTCAAGTTTGATATCTAATTTTGTACTGAAATATTCAGATGAAAAGGTTTGAAATAGGAAACGGAGAGTTGAAATGTTTAACACGCGTGAGTGGAGGATTTATACTCCATTTCTGCGAATGCTGAAATTAATAAATAATAATAATAATCAGCTAAATCTATCATGTAATAAATCTGTAATAATCCGCTCCTGGTTCGACTCAGAATT